>JAHIAM010006271.1:0-45220 GCA_021605205.1 Aegilops longissima | reverse complement strand
AAATAATATCCCAAGAAACCTATCGATACCTGTTACACATGAGATGACCCCACATCCTTTGTCAAAATAAACAACACCCGATCAATGCATTTCACTCTTCCGCAGCAACGGACGGGCACCTTACTTGTTTCCTGTTAGGTTAAGCTTGCCACACAGGCATAAAGTCTGATGTGGCAAGTTAATCAAGAAGAGAGAGACTAGTTTGGTGACCCAAGGAAGAAACGTGCTAAGCGCTGTGGTAACTACGTGAAAAGACAATTTTGAGTCTATAGCTAATTAAATGAAGCAAACTTAGCAACACCATTTCATTGAAGAGGTCACCCCTTGGCAAATGCAATAATACTAGTATTTTCAGTGTCCCATATATAAGAATATTTTTGGCACTACACTAGTGCCAAAAACGTTTTATATTATGGGACTGAGGAGTACTAAGAAAGAGATAGAGAGGAGTAAAAAAATACACTTATAGCCAACCTTATAGCCAACCTTGTTGTAGTATGAGTGACTAAGGATGACTATGTATGACATGCCAACATCGATAGCCTAACGCACCGTGTTAAATTCCATATGCACTGCCATGAAAGCAGGAAACGGTCGTAGGCGCGACCATGATACGGGCTGCTGGCAGCCCTGGATCTAAGATCAAACGGTCGCATGCTAAGTTGCTGAAAATTTGCGTAATAACCTCGAGGATAGGATATTCACCCATTGGTCTAGAATCACGCCATGCAACCATTCGATCTCGATCCAAGGGCTCTCGAAGCCCGTGATCATGGGAGAATGGAAAGCCACTACCCGCTGCTCAGACGCCGGGCAGTTCGCCTCCTACTGGCCCCCGCGACGCCCTTAATACTATGGCGTTCGCCCTAGTTGTCCCGCCCATTCACATTACGGCAGTTCCACTAATCCTAACCTCCTCCCAAATCCATGGCGCCTCAAATCTCCCGATCGGGCGGAGTACAAGGTTAGAACCATCACCGCGATGAGTTCGACGTCATCTACACCCACCGCTCTTCCGCGACGGTGAAAGGATGCCTTGCTCGCTTCAAACGCATGTTCAAAGACTCGATGATGAGGGTCGCTGGCTAGATGTTGAGTACACCACTACCGTGGATGAGAGAAGGATCTAAAGGACGAAGAGAGGAAGAAGCCCGCCGTGATCCAGGTTTATGCGCATGACTTATGCTTGGTCTACCACATATGCCATGCCGATGTTGAGTGCCGGGATTTTAAGGACTTCGAGAGCAACCTAGTCAAATTCATATCAGAGACTTTGGTAACGAAAAAGAAGTCTCATGCCGGATAGGGCCTCTCTGTAGGCAACACCTTCGACCTCCAAAAGAATCGCCGGTGTCCTTCTCGTCAGCCTTCACGCTGACTTCGGCAGGAGCCATGGTTCATCCTTCGACGGTAAACCGGAGAAACCTCATTACATCGCTTTCATCGCTCATGCATGGCAGCTAATGTACTAGATATAGACCACATCCACTACGCTGCAATGGATGGCTACCTTTGTTTTAATATCTACAAGGGTTGATGAAGAGCAACAGCCAAGTTGGCGGTTCAAGCAAAGAAGTATCGCCAAGAGGAAGAGGGACAAGGACTAAGTCGAGGACGTGGACGAGGATCCGAGTAAGGTGGCAGTAAGTCTGCTCATGGTGGTTCTAATGCAGTGTTCACTTAAATAGTTGCAAAGTTAAATTTCAGTGTGCTTAATTTAATTTGAGGGTGTGTTGTGCCGAGCCCCCAGCAGTAACTATGTTATGTTTCTTCTTGTTACTTTAACTCTTCGAAGTACATACTAGTATTTCTTACATTTCATCTTTTAGTTGGTATAGTACTACCACTCATTTATTCACATTATATACGCATAATATATATGGCCAACATCATATAGCCAGCAGTTTAGTTGTCAAAGAATTTCGTGGTGCTTAGTTTTGTCAAATAATTCCTGTGGTGCTTAGTTTTATTTGAGGGGTGGGTTGTGCTGACACCATTATTGTGACTAGCCTTTTAATAGTACTATATGCATAATTTGGCGACGAGCGCTCTATATGTACTGATGAAGTTAAGTACCTAGGTAGGGTCATGGACCCTGCTCTAAAACACCTTCCCCAAGGACATCTCTAGAAGAAATTACCTTTCAACAGACCGAAGGGTTCCACTCGATTAACCTGAGAGACACTCTGACCATGAAGCCAACCACTGACCGCCAGTGATCTAAAGCCACCCGACACAAACGGTCCATCATTAAGTAGCTTTTATGGTCATCATAGCATTTTTATGTGGGCGCATCAGAACTCCCCTATCTTAATGTACCTTTAACCCTGATAATCGAAAATGGAGGGGTCTCAAGCGAACTCTATATAAGCCACCCTCCTCAAAGTCAAGGGTTCGCACTTCTGTAACTCATACGCATATAATACAATGACCGCCCTGCCCGAGACGAGGGCTGTTACTTCCTCCGAGAAGGGCCTGAACTTGTAAACATCTTGCGATACAACTACTCCATAGATAGGATCTGCCTTCCATACCTACCCCCATTCTACCGCCGACTTAGAACCACGATGGCTTGGCGCCCACCGTAAGGCAGGTGTCTTAGCGATTTGTTGGAGAAGTTGCATTTTTTCCGATCTCATTCACCATGGTTTCAGCGGAGTTTTGCTGAGGGGTCGAGATCCGCCTCGCGCCCACATTCATCGCCGACGACCTCGCTTGGCTGCAAGAGGCTCCACTGACGCTGACGACTTCCCCGTCATGCTGGGCGACGACTTCGCTGCAGGCGTCCGCGCGCCTTCCTCCCGCACCGCTGACCCAAAGATCGGTCGGTTTTGCGCCCTCCTCCTCCTGTTCGCCACGGCCGCAAGCGCCCGGCCGACGAGGCTTCAGCGGTGGGTGAGGCACGCTGTGGCTCCGCCAATGGCTACTCCCAAGTCATGTAATCGAGCCCGACGAATCTCTATGGCCTGCTCGATCTGCCGACCGGCTCAGAGATCGTGATCCGATTGCGATGCAAGAAGCGATCCAATGGCGGAGGTTATGATGGTCAACGGACCACGCAGTCCTCCTAGTTTCAAGACCGACGGAGGCGCTATGAGGCGAGCCAGCGCAGCTCACAAAGAGTACCAACCCGAGCCCTCACTTCGCCGCAGAGGGAGGAGCTCGCCAGCCGAACATGGATGCGCTTCACACTCCTATCGCTGGAGAAACCCCGAGGCCCGTGTGCTCTTAGAAGATGCGCTGCTGGCCATCTTGGTTGAGCGCACTCGACCGAAAATCTTCAGCGAGTGCTCGGCGAACGAAGCGAACAATGGGTCCCGCCCCGCCGACGCCAACTCTTTCCACAACCAACTAAGGTATATCGAACTCCCATTCAGAATCTAGCAGCTGCAGCCCATATAGCAGAGTCCATTCAGCCTTCCCAGTAGGAGGCTGGCAGGGGCTTACTCCAGATCAGAGATTTGCTCCGGGCAGCAGGAGATCAAAATTCAGCTGCATCACAGTCGCGGAACAGGATTCACCGCAGATCCATTGCTGCGAATACAGTCCAGTCGGCACATAGCCCAAGATCGCCCCTGAGGCGTGAGGGGCATGGAGGCCGGCGTGAGAAGTATGAGGACCGATTCGATCGTGATGATCGACGCCGAAAGTGCCCACCTCCCCAAGGGGTGGGTCATATGCGCCGGCAAAGAAGACGACAGACGCTAGCACGTTGTTGCTTAAGGATTCCACGACCCTGTGGAACCAGTGCTTTGATGCAAGATCCGCTATCGCTCAAGGTCTGGTCGACAGAACAGTAGCTAATCGAGAAGGCCTTTGATGTAAATGCACCCATCAGCGGCAGAGTACATCTCGGGACCGAGTGTTTTAGCAGAGCCATCGTGAGCAGCGTGATTCCTCCTAACTTCAAAGTTGGCGATCGGAGTCAGAAGTTCACTAGTGAGTCCAAGCCGGATACTGCTTGAGGACTACCGAGTGGTCTGTCTAGATGGGCGGCGGCAACGATGAAGTGGCCATGAAACACCCTGCTCTTATGTTAGAGGGATCGCCGAGCATGGCTGAATCAGCTAGCACCCAAAGAGCATTTACACTTGGGAAGATCTTGCCCGAGTGTTTGTTAGACATTTGAAGGAACTTGTGTTTACCACCAGGGTTGACAGAGTTGCGTACTGCAGTGTAAGTCGAATGAAACTCGAGGGATTACATCCAGAGATGGATCACTTTGCACCACACAACAAAGAATGTATCCGATCATTAGGCGCCCAGGCCTTCAAGGAAGGAGTTAAGAACAGAGAGTTGAGTCTGAAATTCGGTCGGACAGAGACATGACCTCGAGTCGAATGATGGAGATTGCCACCAAGCACGCCTAATGGTGAAGAAGAGGATCGGCCCGGAGTGGCAAGTACAAGTCAGCCGCTAATGAAACCGTGGAGGAAACTCCAACAAAAATGTAAGCGAAAGTCGAGCCACCGCTCCTCGGAGAAGCCTTGGTCGTGACTCCAGAAAGTTCAAGGGAAAACCCAAGGACCTTGGAACCCCAAGAAAGTGAAAGACCAAGATGGAAATGATGTGTTGACTTGCCATGTCACATTCACACGAAGAAAGATGAAGAGGGTAAACTCATTTACCCAAAGCATACCACTCGACAAAGGTCGGCTCTGATTCAGAGTTCCAGGGAAGCAGCTCAAGGACAAGGAGAAGGAGTCTGACAAAGTTGAGGACAAGGAAGATAGTGACGGTGGATACCCCTGTGTCAATTCAACTCATGATTTTTGCCGACGTTGAAAGCAAAAGTCGATTGAAAGTTATCAACCGAGAAGTGAATATGGTTGCCCGCGACACCCAGCCATTCCGAAATGGTCGCAGATCGCCATCACGCTCGATCACCGACGCCCAACACACATAGCCACCCCGGGAGGCAAGCTGGTGGTCGACCCACCGTCAAGGCACTTGACTAACTAAGGTTTTGATGGATGGCAAAGGGCTCGAACATATTGTATGCAGAGACGTTGAAAGGGATGGGCATTCCGATGTCCGCACTCAAGACCAACAACATGAGCTTCCATGGAGTCATTCCCTGAAAGAAGGCTGAGTCACTCGCCAAATTGCTCTCGATGTGGTTTTTGGTGACTACAAGATTTTTCAGAAGGAAAAGTTGACCTTGAGGTCGTGGATTTCCAGCGCTTATCACGCTATCCCGGGAGGCCGCATATGTGCGCTTCATGGCTCGACCATGTTATGTGTACCTCAAGTGAAGATGCCAGTCCCAAAGGTGTGATCACCGCCACGGCAATCGGAAAAAGGCGTAAGAGTGTTTCCAGAAAGGCTCTAAGATCGCCGATGCTCGATGGCGTGGTCGAGCTGCAAGAGTACCGTAAAGCTGCAGACCGAAGTGATTTGATTTGAGCCAAGAAGCCCGCCACGAGTCGGCATTTCAGTCATCCGGGAGACAAAACCGATTCATATTCATCCGACCGATCCCAATGCTGCTCCGACTCACATCTCAACAACACCGACTCCAAATAGGAAGAAGCGCCATCCGCTTCCTCCGTGAGAATCGGGACATCTTTGCATGGAAGCCGCCGACATGCCGGTGTTCCTGTGGATCGGCCGAGCATCGCCTACGAGTCGACTCAAAAGTTAAACCTGTCAAAGAACATCTTCGACGGTCCGCCGTCAAGAAGAGAAAGGCCATTGGCGAGGAGGTGGCTCGCTCTAGCAGCAGAGTTTATCCGAGATTTACCACCCGAGTGGCTCGCCAATGTTGTCATGGTCCCTAAGAAGGACACCACACCGCGCATGTGCATCGACTTCAAACATATCAATCGGGCCTGCCCGAAGATCATTTTCCTCTCCCCGAGATCGACCAAATAGTCGACTCGACCGCTGGATGTCAGCGGTTGTCTTTCTTAGACGATATTCCGGTACCATCAGATCCGGCCTCAGATGGACCCGACGAGATCAAAACAGCTTTCATCACTCCATTCGGTGCTTCGTTATGTCACCATGCCATTCGCCTCAAGAATGCCGGAGCCACGCTCATGAGGATGATTCGTAAGTGTTTACTCACCAAATCAGTTGGAATGTGGAAGCATACATGGATGACATTGTGGTCAAGTCACGGAAAGGTTCCGACCTGTTGACCGACCTTGCTGAAACATTTGCCAATCTCGTGGAGGTATGATATCGCTTAATCCATCAAAGTGCACATTCGAGTTCCCGGCGAAAGTTACTCGGTTTTCGCTTCGAACGAGGAATCGACGCTAACCCGTAAAAAGTTGGCGCTATAATCCAATGAAACGCCTTGTGCGTGCACGGCGTCCGAAGCTTATCGATGCTTGGCTGCTTAAATCGATTCATATCTCGCCGGTGAAAAGGCATTGCCTCTTTACCGATCGATGAAGAAGTCGACATGTTCGAGTGGACTCGGTCGATGTAATGCTTTGCGTAGCTCAAAGCTCGCTTCCACCCAGCCGGTGCTTGCTGCCCCAATCAACAAGGAGCCGCTGTTGATTTACATTGCAGCCACAGGACAAGTCGCAAGACAAGATTTACAATGAAAGGAAGAGGAAGGAAAGGCCTTCAAAGTTCAGCGCCAAAGATATTATCTTTCCAAGTATTAACCCCACAAAGCAAAGATACCTCATTATCGTAAGCTTGTGTATGGGATTTATATGACCGCCAAGAAGGTTGATCACTACTTCGATCATTCCATTATAGTCGCCACGACGCCCATTATCGAGATTTTGCACAATGAGATGCAACCGGTCGAGTGGCTAAATGGGCGATTGAACTTCTTCCCTTGATATCAAGTTTGAGGCAAAGAAAGCCATCAAGTGCCAAGCAATAGCAGATTTCATCGCCGAGTGGAATGAACAACAGCCATCGACTCAAGTTCACTCGAGCATCGGACTATGTTCTTGATGGTTCCAAGATGCTGAATGGTTCCGTGTCGGATAGTATTGGTTTCCCGAGGAGATAAGCTCAGATATGTGCTCCAGATTCACTTTGATTCTTCCGACAATGAAGCGTAATACGGCAATCGCTTGTATGGGTTATGATGGCCATTTCACTCGTGTCCGCCGCCTCATGGTTTATGGCGACTCAGATCTAGTGGTTAATCAAGTGATGAAGGAGTTGGACGTCAGAAGTCCAGCCATGACTGGTCACTGTAATGCAGTAAGGAAGCTAGAGAAGAAGTTTGAGGGGTTAGAGCTCCATCATATACCCCGACTAAAAAATCAAGCTGCTGATGATTTGGCGAAAATAGGGTCCAAGAGGGAAGCCATTCCCAAGTGATGTGTTTTTGGAGCACATCCGCACACCGCCTATTCAAGAGGATCCTTTCACCAAGAAGCTCCACAGCCAAAAGTGCCACCGATCCGATCAAGTTGAGGTCCCAGCAGGGTCGACTGATCATGGAAGTCGTGGTCATCACCCCGACCGACAGTACCGCACATCGCAGATATCCCGAGGAAAGAGCTCCCAGAGAACGAAGAAGAGGCTCGACAGATCGTCTGCCGATCCAAGGCCTTTACCGTGATCAAGGGACGCTTATTCAGAGAAAGCGGATCGAGTCAGCCGTAAGCGCATAACGCCGTAAGAAGGTCGATAATTTTGATGATATCCACTGGGACCTGTGGTCACCATGCATCCTCTCCTGAGCATCGTGGCTAAAGCATACCGAGCAGGATTTTACCGCCAAAAGCAAATGAAATGGCAAAGGAAATAGTCGACAAGTGTGAAGGATGTCATTTACTCAATATGTCACACAAACCCGCCTCAAAGATTGAAGACCATTCCACTCGTCCGCCTTTTGCTGTTTGGGGGTTGATATGATTGAACCATCGAGAACCGGCAGAGCGGTTTCACCATTTGCTTGTGGCGCCGACAAGTTTATGAAATGGATCAAAGCTAAACCTATCAAGAACCTTGATGCGTAATCGCTATCGCTTCTTCAGAGAGTTGATATTCAGATATGGAGTTCCACACAACATCATCACTAACAACGGGCCAAACTTCGATTCCGACAAGTTCAAAGCCTTTTGCGCCTCTCAGGGCACGCGAGTCGACTATGCTTCAGTTGCTCACCCTCAAATGAATGGACAAGGTAACAAGCAAATGGTCTAATTCTCAAAGGATCGGAGCCTCGATCGATGCGTAGATCTCAAGCATGCAACAGAGCGTGGGTCGATTTAACTCCGCCGGTTCTTTGGGGATTAAGGACCACTCCTAATCGGTCGATCGAAGAACTCCATTCTTTATGGTCTATGGAGCTGAAGCAGTTCGCCGAGTGACCTGCTTCACAATGCGCCCAGTCGAACTCTACTGTCAAGCGAGCAAGCCCGCAAGATGCGCCGACCTCCTTGAAGAGGAGAGAGAGAGATGGCCCTGATCCGCCGACCATCTATCGCAGGACTTGCGCCGATTCCATGCTAGAAATGTGAAGAGCCGAGCCTTTCAAGAAGGGGACTTGGTCCTCCGAGGGATCAACAGAAACCACACAAGCTCGCTCCCACTTGGCAAGGTCCTTCATCGTCACCAAAGTTCTCCACATTGAGCTACCATCTTTACAACGTCGAACGCCAGATCGATGAGCCTCGAGCCTGAATGCGGAGCTGCTCCGCCTTTTACACTTAAGAACTCACCGGTGAGATGTAATAAAAGTACTCTGTAGTTTGTTTATCAAAGACAAGAATGTTATAATTTTCCCCGGATTGTTATTACTTTTCTTACATAAGAAATTTCCCTCAAGGTGGCTTAGCCACGAACCTGTTTCGCTTAAGTTTGTAAAAAATCTCGCCGAGTGGAGAGCCAGCCTCCCACTGGGGCTTAGCTGTGAATCCTTTTCGCCTAAGTATCTGAAAACCCCGCCGAGTGGAGAACCAGCCTCCCACTGGGGCTTAGCCGCGATCCGCTTCGCTAAGTATCTGAAAATCCCACCGAGTGGCGAGCCAGCCTCCCACTGGGGCTTAGCTCACCAAGTACTCGCCTAAGTATCTGAAAATCCCACCGAGTGAGGAGCCAGCCTCCCACTGGGGCTTAGCTGCAGTCCAAGTACTCGCCAAGATCCGAAAATCCCACCGAGTGAGGAGCCAGCCTCCCACTGGGGCTTAGCTGCAGTCCAAGTACTCGCCAAGTATCTGAAAATCCCACCGAGTGAGGAGCCAGCCTCCCACTCGGGGCTTAGCTGCAGTCCAAGTACTCGCCTAAGTTTGAAAATCCCACCGAGTGAGGAGCCAGCCTCCCACTGGGGCTTAACTGCAGTCCAAGTACTCGCCAAGTATTTAATACAATGTGCACTTTTCAAGGACGACGAGGTACAGTGTCGATCTGCTGCCTTCCCTTCAGAGCTACGACACAAAAAATCCTCCTTGAGGCTTAGCTGCAGTCCAAGATTTGCCTAAGTTTGAACTCCCACCGAGTGGAGAGAAAACCTCCCACTGGGGCTTAGCTGCAGTCCAAGACTCGCCTAAGTTTGAAAAATCCTACCTAGTGGAGAGCAAACCTCCCACTGGGGCTTAGTTGCAGTCCAAGACTACCTAAGTTTGAAAATCCCACCGAGTGGAGAGCAAACCTCCCACTGGGGCTTAGCTGCAGTCCAAGACTACCTAAGTTTGAAAATCCCACCGATGGAGAGCAAACCTCCCACTGGGGCTTAGCTGCAGTCCAAGATCACTTAAGTTTGAAAATCCCACCGAGTGGAGAGCCAACCTCCCACTGGGGCTTAGCTGCAGTCCAAGACTCGCCTAAGTATCCGAAAGTCCTATCGAGTGGAGAGCAACCTCCCACCTGAGGCTTAGCTGCAGTCCAAGACTACTAAGCACGAAATCCATTCCAACCGCAAGGACGACGAGGTGCAGGTCGACTGTTACCTTTCTCCTTCGGAGCCGCCGCTGTAAGTACAACGTATGCCCATCCCGATCCACAAGGACGACGAGGTGCAGGTCGATCACACTTTCTCCTTCGAGCTGCGCCACAAGTACAACATGCGCCCATCCCGATCCGCAAGGACGGAGAGGTGTAGGTCGATCGCTGCCTTCTCCTTCGAGCTGCGCCACAAGTACAACGTGCACTCCTCCCTATCCACAAGGACGACGAGGTGCAGGTCGATGCTTCTTCTCCTCGCTACCGCAAGAACAACAAAGTGTAGGTCGATCGATCCACCTCGAGTTGCATCTCAAGCATTGAAGCATAATCCGAGTGAAGAGCAAAGTTCACCAAGGCAAACAAAATCATATTTCGACGATGAGTAAAGTTCGATAACATCCTAAGGATGCATACCTGTGCCTCAAGCCTGTTAAAGTTTATCGTACAGGATCACCGCATTCCGAGGCAAATTTAAGACGAATCATAGAAGTTTTTACCCTCGGTGGAGGATCGAAGGCGCGATTTAACTGGTCCAGTGTCGATCCCATCAGCGATTCGGTGGCAGCACCAATGAAAGTCTCCATGAAAGATCGAAGTCGCATTTTGGTATTGGCAACTTTGATGGACGCCAACCTTTCCTCTCGCCCCTTGCAAAGAACGTGACTAGGGACAGAGCAACGCCAAGACCACATCCGCGTAAGACTTCTTCCATTCCTCGCACTCGACTTGAACGCTATTCACCGAGTCATTAAAGACTCAAGGTCATTTTGAAGTGTTTCACCGCCGAGTGTTGAGTCGATTCCGCGATACCGCGACCTTCACCGAGCGAGGTAGTCCACCACAAGAAGAACACGAGACTCCAAATGGAGCACATTCATGGCAGCTTCATCCTTCACGGGAGTTAATGGGGTCCGACTTGTCTCCACTGACTAGTCTCTTCCTCAAGTTCGATGAATTCGCAAACACAACTCGAGTTCAAGCTAATGGTTCTATGATGAGTCGGTGATAACAAGATAGTCGGATAAGAGGAATTACCTTCAAGCATGAGGAATAGCTTCTTGGCAGCCCTCCCAGATAAGCCTCTAGATCATTCCTCTTCCCGCCAGCCGCCAAATTTTGTCACTCAGAGCTATCTTGTCGCTCTTCACCGGCTTAACCTCCTTGTTGGCCGATCAAGAGCAGCTTTCAGATTGGTGTTCTCTTCTTCAAGTTTTCCGATCAAGACAGCTTTCTTCCGCGAGCTTGGTCTTGTTGAAAGCCGCTTTGTTGCGCCTGCAAGGTCATGATCCTTCTTCTTCGTGAGCCTCCTCCATTTTGCCTTCAAAATAACAAAGGAGGTTAGAATTAGGAAGGACAAAAACAAAACAGTCTTCAATATCTCACCAGCCATACCTTTTGCTTCGCCTCTCGCTCGCAAGTTCTCCTGCAAGCTTCAAGTCAAGGTTGAGCTGGATCTGTTTGTTCTCCAATTCAGTGTATCGAGCCACAAGCTCGCAAGATTTCGCAAAGAATTAGTCGATGTACGCCACAGATGGGTAACTTCCGAGTGACCAAGAAAAATCATTATGCTTTAGGACTACAAATTAATCAAAATATTCGACAAGATTCTCGGGATTACACCTGCAGTGCACTTAGCGTGCCCCCACCGATCCTATTAAACTCGGTTCGATCAACAATCAAAGAGACAAAAAAGAGACAGAGTTCTTCAGACTACGGTCGACCGCCAACAGTCCACCATAGTCTCGGGATTACACCCAAGGGTGCACTCAGCGTGTCCCCACCGGTTTCAAGATTCCACTGACATGGTCCCACCTGCATCGAGTGAAGAAGTTATCAAAGAGATACAGTATAAAGACTACGGTCGATCGCCAGCAGTCCACCATAGTCTCGGGACTACACCTGGGTGCACTCAACGTGCCCCTACCAGTCCGTAATTCACCGACACACCCAAAGGTGTACAGACACGAAGATCTTCGTAAAGAAGAGTTTTTCGTAGCATATCCTAATGTAACAAGTGGTGATCAACTAACTTGGACGTTGCTCAAGAGCTGAGCTGGCATCATAGGCCGCTTGATGGCTTCCCTGACCACCTTCATCTCGCTTCCATAATGAGCCCCGCATGATAGCCTCCTTAGCAGCACCCACTTGGTCTTCCGGGACGTGGTGCGTGCGGTAAAGGAGGGCGGATCAGCAATGACGCTGAAGGCCGATATCTCTGGCCGCACAAATAAAGACACAAAGTCCGAGTGGTGTTGCCACCCTCATGAACCAAATACCAGCATCGATGCAACCCGAAAGTCCCGCCGCAGTGCCTTCTTAGTCCTCCTCCGCTCAACGGCGCTCTCATCATCATCATCCAGAAAGATTCAAAGTTAAACCTCGCATCGATGCAACCTCGAGTAGTCCCGCCGCAGTGCCTTCTTAGTCCTCCTCACTAACGGCGCCTCATCATCATCATCCAGAAAGATTCAAAGTTAAAACGGAAACCAATCAACCAAAAGCAAAATTACAGCGATCATACTAAGGTTAGAGGTAACAAAGATCTTCCATCTCCTGGTCTTCGCTCCCGATCAAGTCTCGAGGTGGCAGCGCCGCAGATTTCAGAAATCGCTGATCACCAACAAGTCACTAAAAGTATGTTCGCTTAAACAAAAAAGCTCAAGTTCTGCAGTGCCCGAAATAGTGGGGATAGCCTTCTTCATCTTGGGCAAACCTTTGTCGGCTTCGACGGCGCCGCCGGGTTGCTTCGGCGCCAGCCGGGCGCCAAGAAGTCGTCCGAGGACGCTTTGCCGATCGCTCGACAAAGCGCGAAGCCTTGCAAGGCCGATCAAGGGGTCATGGGTGAGCTTGGACGGCCTTTCCATGCGAGGAGGGTCAACTTCTTCCTCATCTTCCTACTCCTCCTTCGCCGAACTGCCGCCATCTTCATCTCCCCACCATCGATCGCCATTCCTCCCGGCTTTCACCTCCGCCCCTTCCTCCTCCTCAACTGTTCTTGCGCCTGGGCATCGAGTACATCTCAAGGTGTGACCTGAAGAAGACAAACAAGATGAAAGTCAGTCGACCGATTTAAGCAAACAAGATGGAGTAAGCAGAGTGTCACGCCCAATATGCGACCCTATCCAAAAGGAACTCGACGGTCCCACCAAGGATAGACCCGCATATTGAAACGCTTTTGCAAGGTGGATATCATTACATCAACATTACATTATAGATGGGGATACATACATAAGGCATACAATGCCACACTAATACAACATCATCATACAAGAGATCAACATTCGCCACGGATGAAACATAAATGAAACTCAAACAATATCCACCTCGCTAGCCCAGGCTGTCGACTCCAGAACCTATCCCCGATCAAGAAGCGTAAGACTTAACTCCAAAACAAGCAAACATCGCCTCGTGTCATGATCATCGCAACCTGTACCTGCAATCGGTGTTGTAATCAGGAGCCATGAGGACTCAAAGAACCCCATTACCATGGGTATCAAGACTAGCAAAGCTAAATGGGAAAGGAAGGGGTAAAGTGGTGAGGTTGCAGCAGCGACTAAGCATAGTATGGCGGATAACTTACGCAAATGAGAGCGAGAAGAGAAGCAAAGGAACGGTCGCAACTAGTAATGATCAAGAAGTGATCCTAACTCCTACTTACGCCGACATAACCCGTAAACCGTGTTCTCCTCTCGATCAACCCCAAAAGAGACACTCACTGCTACACACACGGTTGGTATCTTTTAGAAGGGTTTACTTCAAGTTTACAACAACCGGATATTAACAGATTCCCATCTGCCACATAAACGCGGCACGGCTCTCGAAAGTTTATACCGCAGGGTGTCCCAACTTAGCCCATGATAAGCTCTCGATCAACGAAGGATATTCTTCTCCCGGAAGACCCGATCAGTCTCGAATCCTGCCACAAGACACTTCGACAAGAATAAAACAAGACCAGAAGACCTCCCCGGCGCGTCGACATCCCGATAGTAGCCGCCACAGATCTCGCCTCGTGCCACGACCGATGAGCAAGACGCATAACTAGAACCAGCCTCAAGTTTCCCGAGGTGGCGCTGCAAGTGGTTCTAGTTTGACCAACACTTAGACAAGCATTGGCCCGGGGCTAAAATAAAGATGACCCTTAGGATGCGCGACTCCCAAGGGAAAAAGGTAATAGGTGAGGCAAATGGTAAAACCAATGTTGGGCCTTTGTCGGAAGAGTCTTATTCAAAGCGAAACTGTCAAGGGGGTCCCATAAATCACCCAACCGCTTAGGGACGCAAAACCGGGAACATAATACCGATATGACGGAAACTAGGGCGGCAAGAATGGAACAAAACACCAGGCATGAGGCCGAGCCTTCCACCCTTTACCAAGTATATAGATGCATTAATAATATAAGAGATGTTGTGATATCCCAATATAAACATAATCCAACATGGAGCAATCTTCATCTTCACCTGCAACTAGCAACGCTATTAGAGGGGCTGAGCAAAAGCGGTAACATAGCCAAACAACGGTTTGCTAGGAAGGGTGGCAAAGGTTAGAGGTTCATGGCAATTTGGGAGGCTTGAGCAGAATCGATAGGCAGCAAGAGATAGCGATAGAACGAAGCAACTAGCATAGCAATGATAGTAATGAGATCCAAGGTGACGGTCATCTTGCCTGAAATCCCGCAAGGAAGAAGAAAGAGTCCATGAAGAAGATGAAGCCACGAAGACGAACCAAGCGTAGACGAACGAATCCTCACGATCGCAACGAAACGGGAACTAACGAGAAGAAACACACAACACGGTAAACACACCACACATGAACAAGGCTTGATGCTCAACCAAGTATGATGCATGACAAGGCTACATGAAGCTACTCATGGCAAAATATGATGCATACAAGACCAACACATCAAAGCAAGTTTAAATGAAACCGGAAACAACATAGAACAACTCCGGTAAGTCCTCATATGCAAATTTCGAAATTGGTCCAGATCTGAATAACTTTATGTTCAAGTTGTTAAACAGCAAGTTAAGATGCACCACGATGATCTACACGAAATTCTAGTCAAGTTACATATAAAGTTCATTAGATTCGGAGCTACGGCCTAGAAGATATGAGCAAAACAAGTTAAACATGGCATCGATGCAAAATGCATACAAACATCAATCAAACACCTCAAAACATGGATGCAACATGATAATATGAAACTACATGCAAAATCAAGCAAGTTTCATATAGAGCACAATCAAAACGGAGCAACGGTTCCACACACACTCTATACAAGTTTAAAGGACAAATTCTCCAAAACAGCAACTAGGCATATTGCAAGCACCTAAAAAACAAGAACATGCTCAAACTGTCCAAAACAGCATCTTAACATGGTAACAAAAGGCACGGACGTGATGTACAGGTAAAGCACGACAAAACATGAACACTGAGCTATCTCCATAAACAACTAGAACATGCTCAAAAAGACATGGCAAGATTGCAAAGAATAACAGTTTCAGACTTTGCAGAAATAACATCAGGTTGCAAAGTTTAGAGCTATCAAACAACATGCTACAGGAACTTATCATGGCAAACAAAGGTATGGCATGAATCTAATAAATGCATAGAACAAAAGTCCCTTACTGACCATGAGCCAAAAAGGCACAGAAAATATGATGGCACTCATGTAAACATAGCAAGTTATATTACAGATTCATACATGGCAGGAACAACAATAAGTAGGCATGTTGGTGAGCTTGAACCACTCACCACAGAGCAGTACATGGCATGGAAAGGCAACCAACAGTAAGAATACATGTTAAAGAAGCTAAGCATGGCAATAGCAAGTTCATAGGGTGCATGGATCACTAGCAAAACACATGGAAAAACTGAACTTAATGTTAATAGACTGACAGCAACATTATTTAGCATGTTTGGAGCAAGATAACAACAAACTACAGCAGGCTATAAATGCAACCATTGGCATGGATGGATATAGCATGCCATGTAGACCAAAACACCCTTCATTAAAATCTCCAGATTATGCATAGAATGACTTGTAGAAGCAGGTTAACATAGCATCATGATATAGCAGATTCGCATATGCAAAACAAAGAACAACAAGTACCCTACTTAACAAGCTTGATGCACTCACTACAGGAATCACAAAAATACATAGATAGCACCCCTGTAAATATGGCATGACATAGATCAAATCTCATGTAGGTATCAACCTCATAGGATGCACACATCAAACATGGCAAAAATGACAAATGAGCATGTTATAACAGTTTAAGCAGATTAACATCATATAGCACTCTTGCAACGAAGATTCAGGCATCAATATGAGCTCCAATGAACATGATGCAGTGTAACGAAATGAATTACTAGTTGAGACGAACAATTTGACATATTATACACACGAAACGGAGCAGTAGGCAGCAAGTTATGATGCAATGAACATGGCATGATAATGTAAATAATTTCGGGACTTAGGCAAAATCGGGGAAGGGGAAAAGTCAACCTCGCAGATCCAGATCGGGCGCGGATGCCGAGGATGGCCGGAGTTCTCGCCGGAGATGTGGCCGGAGATGGAGGAAGAGGTCACCGGAGGCTCGGGGAGGCGTGGGGAGGCGACCCCGGACCGGATCTGGCCGGATCCGGCCGGCGGCCGGCGCGGAAGGCGGCGGATCGGGCGACGGGCTGCCCGAGCGGCAGCCGGGCGAGGCGAGGTCACCGCAGCACGGGCGGCTCGGCGCGGCGAGGCCGGGTCGGCGGAGGCGGCGCTGCACTAGCCTCCCGGCTCGGGCGCTGGAGGAGGCGGCGGACCCGCGGGAGGCGATCGGGGCGGCAATGGCCGGGCGGCGGAGATCCGCGGGCGGCCGGCGGCGGGACGCTGCAGGCCGGGCGGAGGGCGAGCGGCTGCGCGAGGCGCGAGGCGAAGCGCGGCGGAGCGGGCCTCGGGGCCGGGCGCAGTGCCATGGCGGGTCATGGGCGGCGCGGGCGCGGGCGTAGTCTGGCGGCGACACGTGGCGGCGGCGGAGCAGGTCGGACACGTCCTGCGCGACGCGGACGCGTCCGGCGGCGCGGGGAGGAGAGGGCTAGGGTTGGACTGCGCAAAATTCGGGGAGGGGCACATATTTATAGGTAGAGGGAGCTAGGAGACTCCAAATGGAGCACGGTTTTCGCCCACACGATCGTGATCGAACGACCGAGAGCATGGAGGGGAGTTTGGTGAGTTTTGGGCCACTTTGGAAGGGGTGTTGGGCTGCAAAGAGAAGGGGCTTTTACGGTTACCCGTTAACTGTTGAGTACCAAACGACCTCCAAATGGCACTAAACTTGACAGCGGTTCACCGTGCTATAGCAAGGTCTTGGCAAACCTCGTCCATTCCGAGAACGTTTAACACCCGCTCACAACGAGAGACAAAATGGGGATGCCGGATGACATAGGAGTGCCGGATCGCAAAACGGACAACGGGGAAAATGCCCGGATGCATGAAACGAACACGTATGCACAATGAGATGCACATGATGACATGATATGAAATGCAGATGATGACATGGAAAAGTGCAACACGCAAGCACATGACATGGCAAGGACGGCAAATAATCATGGACACCGGCGATCGAATCCGGGCGCATAACACTCCTCCACTAATAAGAGATCTCGCCCCGAGATCTTAGGACCGAGACGGAAGGGAAAGAGGGATGAGGTGAAACAAGAACTCAAGAGAAGAAGCAAAGAATCGAGAGCACACGAGAAGAAGAGAGAAACGACGAGAATGATGAGAATTGAAAGATCACGGAATCGATAGACTCAAACCACTCCGTTAGAACGAGATAAGAAATGAATAAGACCGAAGGATTTAGGCAGCACCGCTAAAAATGGAAGGAATAGAACACGAGCTTGAGAGGATGGAATGATACATGATGAAGACATGACACAAAACCTCCGGAAAGAATTGAAAGAGTTGAATGAAAAGAACGGAGAAGAAAATGACAACTTGTGCCACGAATGAAATTGAAAGCATCTTTAGAAGGGAGGTTTAGACGGAGTTGATGGAAATTCAACCACAAAATAATTGCTTGTTGTGGACTTATAGATAACATCTCAAATTTTTTGAGGTGATAACCGACCACGAGCGGAAAAGATGGAAAAGATGAGAAGAACGAAGAAATGCAAAACTCCATTTCGCATTTAACACGGAGAATTAAATGCACTTTGAGACGCAAGAAAGAAAGCTTCTTGAGCTCCTCCAAAAGAACCTAGATGAACTCTTGAAGAATGAATTAAATCATGAAGAACCACCATGAAGAACTCCAAGAATAAAAAGATTATGAGATTGAATGAAGGATGAAAGAATAAGATGAGCTCTATGGATGATTTAGATGGATGTTCCAATTTAAATGGCCGAGTAAATTTGAACTCTGAAAAGAAAAGATGAAAACACTTGGACCTAGAATTTATTCATCACGAACAAACTCCGAAGGAAGGAATTACTCACTTGGATGAAATAAGAATAAGATTTATTGTATGCTTATCCTTCATCAAATTAAATTGATGAAAAGCAATGGATTTTTGCATACTACTTATTCTTCTAGAAAAGGGATTAAGAAGTGACATATCGCAAACTTGAGAATGTCTTCATGAACCACCGGTAGGATTGGAAAGAACGAATGAATTAAAATGATAATCAAGGAAAAATAATCTTGAACGAACCACCGTAATAATTTGGAAATGACTAATGAAAGAGAATGAGTCGCCGAGAAGAATTAGAAGAACAAATATGCTAGAGGGGATTTAGATGCAAAAGAACAAAGAGATCATGAGCTGATTCAAGAACACTTGAACGAAGCATCGGGATAAATAGAGAACGATAACAGGAATGATGGCCTCCGGTGAAAGAAACGGGAAAACAACTTCTGACATACTCTGGATGGGTGAAAAGAATAACTAATGAATGGAATAATTCGAGAGGATAATATGAAGCTTGAACCACGAATCTTCGGGAGAACGGGCAAGATTGAGAGAAAAAACTCTTCTTCGGTCTTCAAAAGTTAAGAATGACGACGAGAAACAACACCAAAATTATTGAGGTACTCCGGTGGAATAAAAAAACGAAGATGTTGAGCCAACAATGAAAATGATTTGAAATTGATCTTGGAAAAGATCTGACTGATGAAATTCATTCTTACGTCAAACTTCGAAAAGAATTCGGAATGGCTCCGGAATAATTAGAAGAGTCAGGAAAGATCCTGGGAAAATACCTATGGGTTAGGGCCCGCTGAAGAGATAACACCGTTGGAAAGGGATGTTGAACAGATAGATGATGCACCGGAACAACTAAATATTTGAATGAAGTGACAACCTCGAATTAATTCAACACAAAGCGAATCTCCTAAGATGTCTTCCTAACTCCGAATGATAAACCAAGCGAGAGGCTAACGAGCAGGAAAACACTTTAACCAAGGAAAATAATGTGATCAACTCGAAAAACTTGAATTTAATCCACCAGAAAAGAAAGAGATGAAGAATGACGAACGAGACGAGAATTCACCGTTTGAAATAATTGAGGGAAAACCTGAAGAGGCTCCACACGAATGACATTGATTACTTGAATAAAGGTTCAGATCTCGGAAGAAGAGGGCGGAGGGCGGAAAACAAAGGCAACTTGAAGGGGAAATCGATTTAATAACTTGAAGAGAAAACACTGGTTGAAAACATTGAGGAAAGAAAGCAAAGACTTCGCACGAGTAGAATGGATACTGACACGGACTCGACTCCAAGAAGAAAAGGGTGGCGGTGGAAAAGAAAACAAATGAGGATTGAACTTGGCGAAGACAAAGAGGGTCGAACCGCTTGACGAGAGGATGCACCGACAAAAGAGCTGAGAACCAACGATCGGAAAACCAATCATGCGATCCTAGAGAAAAAATTTGAAGGGCAGAGAAGTAATTCAAAACACCTACGCCAAGATTCCTCACCAGAGCGATTTAAGGCGCGAGGAGTAAAAAGAAATCCTACTCCGATATAACTAGACTCGAAAAAAATTCTAGACTCGACATCGGCCAAACTACACGATCAATCAAGGGGCCCTAAGGTCGGTCGAGGCTCGATACCAACTTGTCACGCCTAATATGCACCCTATCCAAAGGAACTCGACGGTCCCACCAAGGATAGACCCGATATTGAAACGCTTTTGCAAGGTGGATATCATTACATCAACATTACATTATAGATGGGGATACATACATAAGGCATACAATGCCACACCTAATACAACATCATCATATTAAGAGATCAACATCCGCTGCATTTAATGAAACATAAACAGTAAACTCAAACAATATCCACTTCGCTAGCCCAGTGCTGCCGACCGAATCTATCCCCGATCAAGAAGCGTAAGACTAACTCCAAAACAAGCAAACATCGCCTCGTGGTCATGATCATCGCAACTGTACCGCAAATCGGTGTTGTAATCTATGAGCCACGAGGACTCAAAGAATCCCATTACCATGGGTATCAAGACTAGCAAAGCTAAATGGGAAAGGAAGGGGTAAAGTGGTGAGGTTGCAGCAGCGACTAAGAAGAGTATGGTGGCTAACTTACGCAAATGAGAGCGAGAAGAGAAGCAAAGGAACGGTCGTCAACTAGTAATGATCAAGAAGTGATCCTGAACTCCTACTTACGTCAGACATAACCCAGAAACCGTGTTCTCCTCTCGATCAACCCCAAAAGAGACACCCACGGTTACGCATTACCGGTTGGTGTATTTTAAAAGGGTTTACTTCAAGTTTACTACAACCGGATATTAACAAATTCCCATCTGCCACATAACCATGGGCACGGCTCTCGAAGTTTATACCTGCAGGGTGTCCCAACTTAGCCCATGATAAGCTCTCGTGATCAACGGGATATTCCTTTTCCCGTGAAGACCCGATCAGTCTCGAATCCTGCCACAAGACACTTCGACAAGAATAAACAAGACAAGCAAGACCTCCAGTGCGCCGACATCCCGATAGTAGCCACAGATCTCGCCTCGTGCCACACCGGATGAGCAAGACGCATAACTAGAACCAGCCCTCAAGTTTCCCGAGGTGGCGCTGCAAGTGGTTTCTAGTTTGGACCAACACTTAGACAAGCATTGCCGGGGGCTAAATAAAGATGACCTTTGGGATGCGCGATTCCCAAGGGAAAAGGTAATAGGTGAGGAAAATGGTAAAACCAATGTTGGGCCTTGCGAAGAGTCTTATTCAAAGCGAACTGTCAAGGGGGTCCCATAAATCACCCAACCGTTAGGGACGCAAAATCCGGGAACATAATACCGATATGACGGAAACTAGGGCGGCAAGAGTGGAACAAAACACCAGGCATGAGGCCGAGCCTTCCACCCTTTACCAAGTATATAGATGCATTAATAATATAAGAGATATTGTGATATCCCAACATAAACATAATCCAACATGGAGCAATCTTCATCTTCACCTGCAACTAGCAACGCTATAAGAGGGGCTGAGCAAAAGCGGTAACATAGCCAAACAACGGTTTGCTAGGAAGGGTGGCAAAGGTTAGAGGTTCATGGCAATTTGGGAGGCTTGAGCAGCAAGTGATAGGCAGCGCAGCATAGCGATAGAACGAAGCAACTAGCATAGCAATGATAGTAATGAGATCCAAGGTGACGGTCATCTAGCCTGAAATCACGCAAGGAAGAAGAACGAGTCCATGAAGAAGATGAAGCCACGAAGATGAACCAAGCGTAGACGAACGAATCCTCACGATCGCAACGAAACGGGAACTAACGAGAAGAAACACACAACACGGTAAACACACCACACATGAACAAGGCATGATGCTCAACCAAGTATGATGCATGACAAGGCTACATGAAGCTACTCATGGCAAAAGATGATGCATACAAGACCAACACATCAAAGCAAGTTTAAATGAGGCCGGAAACAACATAGAACAACTCCGGTAAGTCCTCATATGCAAATTTCGAAATTGGTCCAGATCTGAATAACTTTATGTTCAAGTTGTTAAACAGCAAGTTAAGATACACCACGATGATCTACACGAAATTCTAGTCAAGTTACATATAAAGTTCATTAGATTCGGAGCTACGGCCTAGAAGATATAAGCAAAACAAGTTAAACATGGCATCGATGCAAAATGCATACAAACATCAATCAAACACCTCAAAACATGGATGCAACATGATAATATGAAACTACATGCAAAATCAAGCAAGTTCCATACACATACACTCTATACAAGTTTAAAGGAAAAACTGTCCAAAACAGCAATTAGGCATATTGCAAGCACCTAAACAACAAGCTACAACATCTTAACATGGTAACAAAAGGCATGGACGTGATGTACAGGTAAAGCACGACAAAACATGAACACTGAGGTATCTCCGGAAACAACTAGAACATGCTCAAAAAGACAAGGAAAGATCGCAAATAATAACAGTTTCAGACTTTGCGTAAATAACATCAAAGTTGCAAAGTTTAGAGCTATCAAACAACATGCTACAGGAACTTATCATGGCAAACAAAGGCATGGCATGAATCTAATGAATGCATAGAACAAAAGTCCCTTACTGACCATGAGCCAAAAAGGCAGAGAAAATATGATGGCACTCATTTAAACATAGCAAGTTATATTACAGATTCATACATGGCAGGAACAACAATAAGTAGGCATGTTGGTGAGCTTGAACCACTCACCGCAGAGCAGTACATGGCATGGCAAGGCAACCAATAGTAAGAATACATGTTAAAGAAGCTAAGCATGGCAATAGAAAGTTCATAGGGTGCATGGATCACTAGAAAAACACATGGCAAAACTGAACTTAATGTTAACAGACTGACAGCAACATTATTTAGCATGTTTGGAGCAAGATAACAATAAACTACAGCAGGCTATAAATGCAACCATGGGCATGGATGGATAGAGCATGACATTTAGAACAAAACACCCTTAGTTAACATCTCCAGATTATGCATATAATGACTTGTAGAAGCAGGTTAACATAGCATCATGATATAGCAGATTCAGACATGACAAACAAACAGCAAGTACCCTACTTAACAAGCTTGATGCACTCACTAAAGGAATCGCAAAAATACATGGATAGCACCCCTGTAAAGATGACATGACATAGATCAAATCTCATGTAGGTATCAACCTCATAGGATGCACACATCAAACATGGAAAAAATGACAAATGAGCATGTTATAACAGTTTCAGCAGATTAACATCATATAGCACTCTTGCAACGAAGATTCAGGCATCAAGATGAGCTCAAATGAACATGATGCTATGGAATGAAATGAAGTACTAGTTGAGCCGAACTATTTGACATATTATACACACGAAACGGAGCAGTATGCAGCAAGTTATGATGCGATGAGCATGACATGATAATGTAAATAATTTCGGGACTTGGGCAAAATCGGCGAAGGGGAAAAGTCAACCTCGCAGATCCAGATCGGGCGCGGATGCCGAGGATGGCCGGAGTTCTCGCCGGTGATGTGGCCGGAGATGGAGGAAGAGGTCACCGGAGGCTCGGGGAGGCGGCCCCGGACCGGATCTGGCCGGATCCGGCCGGCGGCGGGCGCAGAAGGCGGCGGATCGGGCGACGCTGGCTGCTCCAGAGCGGCAAAGGGCCGGGCGAGGCGAGGTCGCCGAGCACGGCGGCTCGGGCGGCGAGGCCGGGTCGGCGGAGGCGGCGCGGCACGAGCCTCCTGTCTCGGGCGTGGAGGAGGCGGCGGGCCCGGGAGGCGATCGGGCGGCGGCGGCCGGGCAGCGGCCGGGCGGCGGGACGCGGCAGCCGGGTGGAGGGTGAGCGGCGGTGCGAGGCGCGGAGGCGAAGCGGGCGCGGAGCGGGCCTCGGGGCCGGGCGGCGATCTGGCGGGTCATGGGCGGCGCGGCGGCGCGGGCGAAGTCGGGCGGCGACACTTGGCGGCGGCGGAGCAGGTCGGACACGCCCGCGCGACGCGGACGCTGCTCGCGCGCGGGGAGGAGAGGGCTAGGGTTGGACTGCGCGAAAATTCGGGGAGGGGCACATATTTATAGGTAGAGGGAGCTAGGAGAATCCAAATGGAGCACGGTTTTCGCCCACACGATCGTGATCGAATGACCGAGAGCATGGAGGTGAGTTTGCTGGGTTTTGGGCCACTTTGGAAGGGTGTTGGGCTGCAAAGAGAAGGGGCTTTACGGTTACCCGTTAACTGTTGAGTACCAACGACCTTCAAATGGCACGAATTTGACAGCGGCTCACCGTGTTATAGCAAGGCCGCTGGCAAACCTCGTCCATTCCGAGAACGCTTAACACCCGCTCACAACGAGAGACAAAAGGGGGACGCCGGATGACATAGGAGTGCCAGATCGCAAAACGGACAACGGGGAAAATGCCCGGATGCATGAAACGAACACGTATGCACAATGAGATGCACATGATGACATGATATGAAATGCAGATGATGACATAGCAAAGTACAACACGCAAGCACATGACATGGCAAGGACGGCAAATAACAGGCGGACACCTGGCGCATCGAATCCGGGGCGTTACACAGAGTCAGAGTCAAAGATACGGGATTGAACCTTGTCTGGCTCGTACGATTGGTCGAGTGGAGGGATCCTCCCGCTCCTCGGGGTTATCTTTGTTCCCAAAGTGATGGAGGTCATCCATCTCTAGTGTGGCATCCTCGACTCCTCCGGTGGACCCGAGTAGTGTCATCAGTGCTGAATACATCCACATCGGATGGTCTCGACATCAAGTGGTTGATGCACCGTCAAGAAAAACCTCCAGAAGATCCATACCACCACCCCGTCCACGGATGAGCTGGACTACACGCCGACCAAAACCTTGACTGAGCCTTTCCTCCGGGATCACCTTCAGAGAGGACGGCTTGCTCACTCGATCCATGGAGAAAGGAGGGAGTCCAATCGATCGCTCAAGGCCGGCTGGTCTTGGCAGAGAACCAGTCGATCGCCACCCTCAAACCGACTCAGAAAGATCATGGCTGGAAAAGAGCTCTTACCTCTCATTTGACCCCAAGACCCCACACATCTGTATCACTTGGGTTCTCTGCCACTGGATTGGCCTTTTTCACCGTCTGGGAGCGACAGTGAAAATATGTTTGAAGAAGCCCCAATGCGCCGACAACCCAAAAAATTCTCACACAAAGACACGAAAAGCGCGTAGATACACGATAGAGTTGGGTGTGAAGTGGTGGATTTGTGCCCCAAAAAGTTCAGAAATCTCGAAAGAAAGGGTGGGCGGCAAAGAAAACCCGCGGTCGACGGAGTGGCTAAGAGGACGACTCACCCTCCCGAGGCTGCGGCTGCCACTCCATCCTCGAAGCTCGCTGATCCATGAGGGATCAGTCCTCATTGGCCAGGTCACCAAGATCTTTTTGGCGATGGTCGAACGAATCCAGTCGCCCTGGATCCAGCCCTGCGGCAAACCGGCCCACGACGAGGATCCGCCCCGACTGGTCGCCCTCCCCTTCGCCTTCGCCATCGTCGTCGCCTTCTTCGCCCGTTCCAAAGTCGTCGTCTTTTCTTTCACCATTGTCATCGGCGGAATGCGCGTGGAGCAGCGGTTCGGAGGTGGAGGCAGGCGCGGCGGATGAATCTGAGGAACAAAGGAGGAAAGGGGAACGCGCTGTTCAAAAAACCCCAGTCCTGGGCCTTATATGAGGTTGCTTCCGAGTGATTGACCGGTAGGCCCAGGCGATCCTGTCAAATCTCAGTAATACCGCCGCTTATACGTGGCGTAAAAAGGTGGCGCGGAGATCGAGGCGCCCTGCCTTATCCCGTCCGATTATTGCGGCTCTCTCCGCCCCGCTGCTTCAAGATTCAAATCCGCTAAATCCATGCGCCGCAGAGCAAATCGTCGACAAAAGATTTCTCCGTCCCGTTATTCGAAATCGCCAAGTACATAAACGACTCGACGGATACAAAGAATGGATCAAGGCGATCTGAAAAGAAGTTGATGCCGCCACTTAAGTCCATTTGATCCAAGACAAGACACTATTGCAGCACAAGAATGAGTCGGAGTATGTTCAAATCCTTCCCCACTCAAACCTCGATCCATTCGGGGCTAATGATGAAGTCATGTACCTAGGGTAGGGTCATGGACCTGTCTAAAACACCCTCCCAAGGACATCTCTAGGAGAAACTACCTTCACGACCGAAGGGTTCCACTCGACCAATCGGAAGACACTCACCATCAAGCCAACCACTGACCGCCAGAGATCTAAAGCCACCTCAAGACGCAAACGGTCGATCATTAAGTAGCTTTTATGGTCATCATAGCACTTTATGTGGGCGCACTGAACCCCTATCTTAATGTACCTTTAACCTCAGATAATCGAGGGTCGAGGGGTCTGCAAACTCTATATAAGCCACCCCTCCTCGTGTCAAGGGTTCGCACTTCGTAACTCATACGATATAATACAATGACCGCCTCCTGCCCGAGACGTAGGGCTGTTACTTCCTCCGAGAAGGGCCTAAACTCAGAAACATCTTATGATACAATTACTCCATAGCTAGGATCTTGCCTCTCCATACCTACCCCCCATTCTACTCGCCGACTTAGAACCACGACATGTACCACCTTTTTTTAATTTCAAGTTTTGCTCCATGGCTAATCCATCGATACTACTGATGTACAAAAGTATACATTTTTAAAAGGCTAGAGGGCGGTGGCAGTCTAGCTTGGTCGGTTTCACGAGAGGCGCAGGGCCTTTGTGATTTGACGGCTCATTATCGTTGGAAGCGGGCCTTACGATTTGACTGTCAGATAAATGCGCCGATTTAATTCGATCGAGGAGGAGCAAAGAACCGTATGTATAATCAAGTTTTCAACCGAGTAGATCATGATGGAGGAGCACGAAACACGGCAGCCCAAAGGCCATATGGCAAAAAAAGATCTAATTTGCTAGTCATCTCATTGTTACTAGCATTGTTCTATTCATTCCTCAAAAACAAAAACCATTGTTCTATTCATGCCTCAAGAGAATATGACACGCGGCGTAAACAATCAAGCAAAAGATGAAACACAAAGCAGAAAAGAAGAAGGAAGATTATCACCCCAAATGATCTAATTCGCCATGGAGTCGTGAATCGCTTCTTCATTGCCTCCACGACCTCCATCTCCTTGCGCGCCTCCTCCGCCATCTTCTTCATTCTGTCCATGACGCGATTTCTCGACGCGAGCCTTCATCATCTGCTCCACGGCCGATTACGCACTTTGACAAGCAGCCGGTGCTTGATGCGGAGCTTCGCCAACTCCTCCTTCGCTCCATGACGAGGGCCTCGGCATCTTCATCGAGGAACTACTATTCTCATGCAGCTTCTTCCAGCCGGTGTTCTTCTCCTTCAACAGTCGATCTCGGTAGAGCTTCGCTTTGTCCTCCGGGTCGCAGGATTTCACCGTCGCCTTCTTCTCCGAGGCAATGCTCTTCTTCAGCAAAGCATCACCAAGCTGGCGGTCAACTCCCCGCTGATTGAGCTCAGCGGCATGTCGTCGAGGCTCTCCTTCAAGAACTCCGCCAAGCCTTGGATGAACTCCTTCGCTTATTGAGGTGCTTATTGAGCTGATCGGGCATGTCAGAGAGGGATAACGACCAGCCCGCCTGCTCGGCATGCTCGCCTCATGCTAGGGCGCCTGGGAGCCATCGCCGCGGAGAGATCTTTCGAGGTCTCAAGTGGCGGCGTAGCCCTCTTTTTTTTTCCGCAGCCTTGGTTGTCGCCTCCCTTGTTAGGAGTAGTTCTCGACCTAGACCTTCGCTCACCCGCCATGGCAACGATTTGACTAAGAAGAAGCACTTATGAGGAGGAAAGGTAGAGTAATTTTCAGTTAGGTAGTTCCCTTTTTATAACCTAAGTACTAGCACTAGTAGTACTAATACTTGCATAGTGGGAACACGCTCAGGTTTGGTACGCATTAGTAGGTGTGAGCAGGCTTGCGAATGTGATGGGAACAAGGTAAAGATTAATTGATGGTTTTGGTTTCGAGGCCCAAAACGGCCCCCGGCGAGTTTAGCGGAACATAAATTTCAAGTACTACACTGTCAAAATTGGCACAAAATACGAAGGAGACCAATGGAAGTACTACTAGCAACCCACGATTTCACTACTGCATGCGCCGCAGTGGAGTAATAATGTCTTTCTTCCGCCTCACGCCCACTCAATGAAGTGAACGACTTTACACGCCAAATTATCACATGGGTGGATCTTGGTACAAAATTGCGTCCGCCTGTACCCGTGTGTGTGCGAGGAATGAGTGCGCATGCGTGGCGGCGTGCACATCTTCGCTTCATGCATGTACCGCCAAGATGGCTCGTGGAGGACGAAAGTACATTCTTCCGAACCAGCAGACGCCATCGTGATCAATCCACGCAAGGAGGTCGCGACAACGCTTCCACATGTGCCACGGGCTTCATGAACTGTAAGAGAGACACCGTAGCGTGCCATTGGTATTCTAATTTACGTGTTTTGCACATACCAAGTACTAGTAATGTACACGCATTGCACACATCAGATTTTGCAACCAAATTATGAATAAATATCACATTATAGCATGTAAGCTCCGAGTCATATATGTTGATGTAGCCCTTCGCTTAATTCTTATAGTTCATCTCATTCAAAGTCAAATTAGTTTTTATAAAAAAGCTAAGAATGCGTGAATAGGAAAAACATGGGATTATAGTGGAATGTCGTCTTGAATCCTACAGGATTGTACGAGTGTTTGATTGTTGTCGGTGTCAAAACCGGCGGATCTCGGGTAGGGGGTCCCGAACTGTGCGTCTAGGCGGATGGTAACAGGAGACAAGGGACACGATGTTTTTACCCAGGTTCGGGCCCTCTCGATGGAGGTAAAACCCTACTCCTGCTTGATTAATATTGATGATATGGGTAGTACAAGAGTAGATCTACCACGAGATCGTAGAGGCTAAACCCTAGAAGCTAGCCTATGGTATGATTGTTCTTCGTCCTACGGACTAAAACCCTCCGGTTTATATAGACACCGGAGAGGGTTAGGGTTACACAGAGTCGGTTACAATGGAAGGAGATCTACATATCCATATCGCCAAGCTTGCCTTCCACGCCAAGGAAAGTCCCATCCGGACACGGGACAAAGTCTTCAATCTTGTATCTTCATAGTCCAGGAGTCCGGCCAAAGGTCATAGTCCGGCCATCCGGACACCCCCTAATCCAGGACTCCCTCAGTAGCCCCTGAACTAGGCTTCAATGATGATGAGTCCGGCGCGCATATTACCTTCGGCATTGCAAGGCGGGTTCCTCCTCCGAATACTTTATAGAAGGTTTTGAACACAAGTATAGTGTCCGGCTCTGCAAAATAATTTCCACATAACACCATAGAGAGAATAATATTTACAAAAATCCAATATGCTGACGTATTCCGTAGCGTGTTATCACACCACGACCAAGCCTTTATTCGAATCATTTTTACTGTCCTACCTCAGCGCGTTTAGCGAGGCGGTTTCCTTGGCACGTCTTTGTCAAAGCAGAGATCGTGTCCCCTTATTCCGGGATTCTCATCAATACGGACGTGGGTAACCCAACTGTGCCATTAATTTACGGCGCTTGGGAGATAAGCGAGTTTTACCAAAGCGGTGGGGGCGATAGTTTCATTCGCCCATATAAGGGATAAGAATGCACCTTTTCCATCTACGCCTTCTTCCTTCCTTTGCTTATCCATTTTCGCAAGACTCGAGCTCCAAATACCTAAGTCCGCGACATCTCACCTCAACCTTCTCCAGCCATGTCCGAGCGGAGGCAAGTGGATGGTTTCTCCACACGGCGGGACACATCAAGAAGCTGAGGAAGGTCGGATACTTGTCTAACGACATCGCGCACCGGCTTCCCGAGAAGGGGCAGCTCATCCCCACCCCCAGGCCCCATGAGAGGGTGGTGTTTCTCACCCACTTCCTCCGCGGACTAGGTTTCCCACTTAAACCATTTGTCTGGGGACTCATGTTCTACTACGGCCTGGATATCCACGATCTGGCCCCAAACTTCATCCTCAATATCTCGACGTTTATCGTCGTGTGCGAGGCCTTCCTCTGCATCCAGCTCCACTTCGGTTTATGGTTGAAGACCTTTAGTGTCAAGCCAAAGGTAGTGGGCGGCCAACAAGAAGAGTGCGGAGGCGCCATGGTGGGCAAGATGCCCAACGTTACATGGTTTGAGGGCTCCTTCGTGGAGACCATAAAGGGGTGGCAATCGGGGTGGTTCTACATCACCGAGCCGCGGACTTGAATGGGCAGCGCCCCAATTCCGATCCGGCTTCCCTACACGGCCACCTCCCGGAAAGAGACGGGCTTGTCGGGGTAATTCGAGGAGCTGTCCGACTCCAAACTCGCGGCCCACAACCCGGTGAGCAAGAAGCTCAAACTTGTCAATGTAGTCCAGGTCATGCTCGCCCGCCGGATCCTCCCATGCCAACAACGAAGCCAGCTTGGGAGTTTGATCCGCACATCACCAAATTCCTCGAGCAGGCTCTTCGACACTACGCACGTAAGATGCCCGAAGGTGCTGTCTAAGGGTGCCGAGGCTCCCGCATCCGCCACCGAGGATCACGGATTCAGCGCAGCATCAAGCCAACGCGTAAGTTATTTTTCCCTTTACGGACACTTGTTTTCATAGTTTGACTCTGGCGCGGATCTAAACTCCCTTACCTTTTGACAGATTGGCGAGGACGCCCGGTAGATTGACCGTCCGCCCTTGCCGAAGACTCCAGCCAATGCCCGCTGACGGGTTGCTGGTTCCGCACCTTACGTGGTGCCGAGAAGAAGGCTAACAAGAAGGCCACGGAACTCAAGGAGTTCCCGACGCCAGTGGTGTCGGACTCATCGTCCGATGACTCGAGGCGGACTCTCCCGTGAAGACGAGGAGGAGGAAAGAGAGGCCTCTCTGGCCGGGGAGATAAGAAAAGGAAGGCCGCCCAACTAGGGAGGCCGAGGGTCCAAGAAGGAAGGACCCTTCCTCCGGACTATTCCACCAACGCCGACGGGCGGCGAAGAGGAGGGCCACCAGGCCAAGCCTCGCGAAATTGTAAGTCTCCGGATACCGTAATAACTCATGGCGCTCCTTTGTTGCACAAGACCTTCAAGTCGGATATAATCATGCAGTCCGCCTAGCCCGGCTCGACGCTCGCCGAAGCGGTTCTTCCGGGTTCGCCGGATGTGAACAAGATTACTTCCGACCGCCTCCTCCTCGGCCGGATCACTCCGAGGTGGTGTCCCAAAAGGCCAAGCCAGAGGAGGTGGTCCCGAGGCGCCGCAAGGCGACCTCCCGGACTCCAGGCGAAAAGGGGATAAAACCCCTAAGGGCTCTAAATCCAGCCCTAAGCCGGACACCGCACCGGAACCTTCAACGGTTTCTGCATCCGGCAGGCGGCCCCCTACTAAGAAGGGCAAGTCTACGATGCCGGTGACCTCCGTCCAACCGGAGGCACCGGACAATCTGCTGGAGGTGCTTGACGGCGCCCATCGAGGAGGAGCACCGCACTATTATGAGTGCGGTGATCCGTAAGGTTCACCGCCAAGAGCGGGCTGACCGAAGCCTCGTGCCAGCCTCCTAACAAGCTTTGAGGTACGATTTAAGATATGTAAAAATATTACCGATAGACAAGAGTTTCGATGCTCAGCTTGGTTTTCGAAGGAAAAGCCGAACCGAGGATCAAAAGATATACGCAGGAGTCTAACATAAGTGTGTCAATATGGGAATGCAAAGTTGCCGACCTCTGGCTACACCGAAAGCGGAGGTCAATGTATTGAGCAGTAGCCTCGAGCGGTCCGAGGATCTAGCTCGCCTTGCCAAGAGCAGCTCGAGGACAAGGAAGGTAAGTAATACCTTATGTAAGTATATAAAAAGGATGTGGTTGCAAAGAAAATGACATGATCAATGTGGGTATGCAGGGCCACGAACGAGGTGGCGACCTCAAGGAAGCGCTGTCCAAGGCCGAAAAACAATACGGCGCGGAGCGCACTCAAGCGAGAGAAGCAGGAGGCGCTGGTGGCGGTGGTGAAGCAAGAGCCCTGTGCTCGTGGAAAAACACGAGTTTGGAGCGTGACTCAAGACTCGAGAGTCCGAGTCGCCGCGCTTGAGAGCGCCAACTGCCAAGGCCGAAGCCTGTAAAGCCCTCCAGAAATTGAGGCGATGAAGAAGATAGCGGATGGTAAGGCATTCTTTATGCAAAGCAAGCACGCAAAAGTGAATTACTTGTTACTTACCCGAGTCCGAGCTCTCCAGAGCATTCGCAGATCTTCCCCGGAGTGTGTACGACGCAACCGCATTCTACCGAGCCGAGGAGGGAAGCTCGACGGAGAAGGTGTCTGGTCTCAAGATGTCGAGGCCGGACACCTGGTTTTGAGCGACCAGCTCAAGCAGCTGGTCGAGCTCCATAAGGTGGCCGAACAGCCATGAAGGGTCTCGCAGTCCGCCGTGGCCTCGGGAAGCCATGCCCGAAGCTACTTCGGCTGGTAAGGCGGCCGGTGGATGCCTGTCCAAGGCTTGAAGTCATCAAGCACTCCAGATGCATCAAGGTGCTCAGGGCCCTTGCTCGTGCTAAAGTGCACTAGGGCAAGATGGACGCTGAGAAGCTTGTGACGGATGGACCACCGCCGGGCAAGGAGCATCGCAAGCCCGAGATGTATTATGAGGGCGTCCTGAAGGTTGCCCACCATATAGCAGGTGAGTGCTCCAAAGATGTAATTTTTGAGTAAACTCGCATTTGTAATCCTGTACGCTGAAAACTTGTTTCATATGCGCTAAGCAACGCTTTTGAATTTAAAATATTACCTTATGTGCGGCCGTTTATCAAAATTGAGAGATGGCGAGTCGTCGGCTTGTGCCCCCATGCCGCGATTCCTGGGGTGTTCGGGATAAACGTGAGCGCTCTTTTTCCCATTGTTGGGTCCTTCGAGGGAGGCGCTCAACACAACGAACAAGGCAATCGGACTATAATGCTTGAACACTCTCACTTAGCCATAGAATTCTATAATTTTTAATTTTACGGCCCCCTAGTATTCGAAGACCGAAGTTCGGGCGCCATCCACGCCTAGGCCGCATAAAGACGGCCCTCGCCTAAGCGCATAAGTCTTTAGGGACTCGAAACCTCTAACAGCGCACCAGCTCTCGCCTCTATCATGACGGTCAGTTTTAGCCTCACGAGGTGCTCAGCCCGCCAACCAGGCACAATCGCAGTGGTTCTCCCAAAGGCTACCTTAGCCGATATAGCGGAACATAAGGTACCAAAACATGGGAGCCGGGCAAACCCAACTATTGACCCAAGACATGATTCGAGCCGATGCATATAATGCTATAAGTTCGGGTGCCGTGACTCATGAGAGTGTTCGACTTCTCACACTATATTCAAAAGCGTAAGCCCTCGGTGTATTGGCCGTACTAAAGCGCACGGTTGCATAATGTCATAATCGAATATATATATATATATATATATATATATATATATATATATATATATATATATAAAGGTAATGCAATAATAGACAAAAGCTATGCATTGTTTATTCAAAAGTCTGCGTAAAAGCAGGATTTATACAAATAGTGCGATAAGCAAGAGATGGGACTATTTAACATGTCCTTCTCCGTATGGAAGCTACGGATTATATGTGAAACAAGTATACTACTCGTTATAGAGACCAACTGACACTCGACGAAGCTTTCGCCTCCCGGCTGTTGCATCGTGTGTTCGGGCGATTATGTCACGGACAGACTTTCGAAAGTGGAGTCCTGAAAGTAAGAGAGAAAGGAATGAAAAATCAGAGCCCATTGTCGTTGAGCTGCATTTTGGGCGCTGTGGTCGTGCCCCATCCCCTATGCCCATGGTATTTCCAGAGCGTAGTTATGTACGCTAAGCAGTAATGGTTTTGCAATTTCGCGAGCTACCGGGTTAGGGCCGATTGCTACGCTGCGCTCGGAACATGCCAGCGGTCTTGTTGCAGGTTACCCGAGCGCTTTGACGGTGTCCGAACGCTTGATGGCCGGATCGAGAATTTCTTGACAGTTGCTTTGTACTTCCGCCATAGGGGGCAGCCAGATGCTCCTCCGTCCGGAGAGAGCGCTCGTGTTTCCATTGACCGTAATGACTCGAGGGCTTGGCGCCTTGAGCTTGAGGTATGCGAAAAGCGGCACCACATTGAACTTTGCAAATGCGTTTGTCCGAAAGCAAAGGCGTGATAGCCACTTCGAACGGGACTATGTTGAAGATTAACTCCTCGCCGTAAATTATCCGGGATCCAAGACCACCTCAAGTGTAATTGAGCCTGCATAGCTTGGCCTCTACACTGGTATGACGCCTTTAAAGGTCGCTTTTGTGGGTTTAACTTTGAGGGATCTATGCCCATTTTTCGACCAGATCCCGATAAAGCAGGTTCAGTTTGCCGCCGCCATTCATAAGGACTCTAGTGAGGTGAAATCCACAATGATTGGGTCTAAAACCACGCGTGAATCCGCCATGGCGGATGCTAGTGGGTGGTCCTTCGATCAAAGGTGATCGGGCAGAGGACCATGGGTTGAACTTTGGGCGATCGCTCCAACGCATATACGCCCCTCGAGTGCACGCTCCGCCCCTTTTGGGTATGTGGGTTATGATATCATGTTCACCGTCCGCACTTGTGGGGGAAACCCTTCTGCATCTTATTGTTCATGCGGCCGGGCTCCTCCTCGCCATCGCTATGCAGCCCTTGTCATTGTTTTCAGCGCTTAACTTGCCTGCCTGTTGAACACCCAACAGTCCCCTGCTGGTGTGGTTGGTGGTTTTTCGCCGGTGCCGTATCCGCACGAGCGATCGAGTATTCGGTCGAAATTGGACGGGCCCGGAGTATTTCTTTTGAAAGGCTTTTTCCGCTGACCGGTTTTAGAACCTCTGAATCTGGCATTAACTGTCGTATCCTCAGCATTGTCGCCGTTAATGCGGCGCTTTTGCTTGTTGCGACGCGACCTGACCATGCTGTCCTTGGTATCCGAATTACCAGGGATCTTGGTCATGTTGTTACTACGAGCTAGCCAGCTGTCTTCTCCCGCGCAAAAGCGGTTCATGAGTGTCATGAGGGCTGCCATGGATTTCGGCTTTTCCTGTCCTAGGTGCCGGGCAAGCCACTCGTTGCGGATGTTATGCTTGAAGGCTGCAAGGGCCTCTGCGTCCGGACAGTCGACTATTTGATTTTTATTCGTTAGGAACCATGTCCAGAATTGCCTGGCTGATTCCTCAGGCTGCTGGATTATGTGGCTTAGGTCATCGGCGTCTGGTGGTCGCACATAGGTGCCCTGGAAGTTGTCGAGGAATGCGGCTTCCAGGTCCTCCCAACAACCAATTGATTCTCGCCGCAAGCTGTTAAGCCAATGCCGAGCTGGTCCTTTAAGCTTGAGGGGAGGTATTTGATGGCGTAGATCATCACCAAGGGCCATGTGGATATGAAGGAGATAGTCCTCGATCCATACCGCAGGTCTGCTGTGCCATCGTATGATTCGATGTTTACGGGTTTGAAACCCTCGGGGATTTGATGATCCATTACTTCATCCGTGAAGCATAGTGGGTGTGCGGCGCCTCTGGGCTATATCACGACGTAGCTCAAATGAGCTTTGTCTGTTGTGTTTGGCCCGGCCGGATTTACCATATCCGGCATGATGGTTATCGTCACGTGTCGTGGGGCGCCCACGTGATCCATAGATCGATCTTGTTTGCCTTGCCCTGTCCTCCAATATATCTTGCAGGTCTGGCGCATTCCCCCGTGCCTTGGTATTCTTTGAGCGGCGCCGGGGTGCGGCTTGAGTGGAGGGCCGAGAGGCCTCTCTGCCGTGGATCACGAGGTGGCCGGTCGGCCGATCATGCGCGGGTGATGTAGGTCTAGGTGCTTCTCCTCTAATCCGTAGCAGCCTGCTTTGGGTAGCTCTTGGAGGGCGCTCGAAGTTCAGATTTTCGCCGCAAGGACATTAGTCCATCCGCGGCTAGCAAGTCTTGGTCAGCTCTAAGCTGTTGCTGTTTTTTCTGAGGCTGCTCGCCGTGGTCATGAGCCCGCGCTTGAAATGCACTTGTTCGACGGGATCCTCCGCACGACAAATTGCCGTCACCGAGGCTTGCCTCGCCTTCGGAGGGAGGCATGTAATTATCGCCCTCACCTCTCTCGCCCCGCCACTCTCTCATGAGGGCTCGCTTCCATCCTCCCGTGCGTAATCCCGCCGGAGGGGGTTGTCTTCGCACGTCCGGTGTTATTGTCTCCGTGCCGAATCGCCGCTTTTTGCCGTGGCGGATTTAGAGCGCGCCACGACGCCGGGCGCTAGGTTGTTTCTGAGGGCTCATCCTCCGCTGTTCCGCCGCCGCTCCCTCTTTGGGGTTTCACCATGTATATGTCATATGACGAGGTGGCCTTCCAGCGTCTCGTAGGCGCTGGTCTTGTTCGCCTCTCCGCATCGCCGCCCATACCGCCGATGTCTTCGAAGTCAAAGTCGAGCATGTCTTTGTTAAATCATCGACAATGGCTACGGGCGGGTGGTGGGTGGGCTTTGAATTTATTCGTCGTCGAGATCCCAACCTTGCCGACTATAGTCCGCCAGGCTCTCCGATAAAGAGAGAGACTTTAGTGATTCAGAATGTCGCCAAAGGGCGAGTGCCGAAGATGTCCGCGGCGGTGAACTCCATTATCGGGCGCCCAATCAGATTCGAGTAGGCAGGGCGCTGAAGGTTCGGAGTCCGGAAAGGAGTCCGCACTGAGTCACGAAGCCGCAGGACAGATATGGTGTTCGCCTCAATCACCGTGAGGTTGCATCCCCGAGGCGGTGTCCACCACCCGCCCTCGAGGGCGCAATCGGCCCGAGCTGAGGGTCGGCGACACCGTGCAGCCTCCAGACACTATTCGGGCGGCAGAAAGTTAGATCATGCCCATCGTAATGGCGGCGCGCGCTTGGCTGTGGCTCGAACCCGTCGAAGATCAAGTCTCCGCGGACGCCGGGCCGTAGTTCAAACTTCCAAATCTGACCGATGGTCAGGGCGAGCTTAATCTGCTCCAGATGGCCCAAATAATTGCCCGCAGCAAAGCCGCCGAATATGAAGATCTGTCCGGGAGAAAAGTCTCACCGGACCGCTGCTTGTTGATGATCAAGGAGCCATCGGGCCTAAAGGTGACGGCACAGAGGAACTCTCAATGAAAGCACCAATGTCGGTGTCAAACCGCGGATCTCGGTAGGGGGTCCCAACTATGCCTAGGCGGATGGTAACAGGAGACAAGGGACACGATGTTTTTACCCAGGTTCGCCTCTCGATGGAGGTAAACCCTACCCCGCTTGATTAATATTGATGATATGGGTAGTACAAGAGTAGATCTACCACGAGATCGAGAGGCTAAACCATAGAAGCTAGCCTATGGTATGATTGTTCTTCGCCCCACGGATTAAAACCTCCGTTTATATAGACACCGAGAGGATTAGGGTTACAACGTAGTCGGTTACAATGGAAGGAGATCTACATATCCAGACGCCAAGCTTTCCTTCCACGCCAAGGAAAGTCCCATCCGACACGGACAAAGTCTTAAATCTTGTATCTTCATAGTCCAAGAGTCCGCCAAAGGTCATAGTCCGCCATCCTGACACCCCCTAATCCAGACTCCTCAATTGTGCATAGAAAATACGCAAAATTCTTTCAAAGAGGTTTGAGTGGATGGATGTTTCCTATGAAATCTAGTGCAAATGAATCATATGGAAAATTCCTATGGTTTACAATCCTACTAATCAAACAACCAAGATAGGAAAATTCCTAATGATTAGAATCCTCCAAAATTCCTTTGAGAATCCTTTGAATCAAAGAAGCCCTTAATCTATTTTATGATTCATGGAATTGTGCGTTGTAAAGCATAAAGTAAAAACAAATAATGGCAATTCAACTAGAAAAAAGTTTGGGCAGTTATGATACGGAAGATTCTAGAAAAAAGAGAACACCGTTGTTTTGAGGTTTGCATTATGCTTAAGTTCAACCATGGAGTCTGCTAGATTGTACATGTGGCAAAATCCGTGGGGGCTAGAAGATGGTGCGAGGGGCCGAGTGGAGGGAGACTATGAAGGAATGCACAAGTGCGATTTGATATTAGAGAGAGGGGCGAACACGCAGCGCTTGTTGTACGCAAAGGGCGGAGCCATGAAAATAAATGAGCTAGGGGGCCAAGCATTGCTAATCCTTTATGAGGAGGGTCAATTCATGAAATTAAACCTTTTTAGCAGCAATTGTCTAATGATCACATCATATTAGCCTCGATATATAGTGATGTTAGGGGAGTAGCCCTTACGCCCCATGTCTTCGCCATTGTGCACGCTGGGCTCGAGAGATGAAGGAAGGCATGGATGATGAGAGGGGGACGTTGGATATGTAATTAATGTGGGTGCATTAGCTATTTATGTTAATGCTATATAGAGAGGTATAGATTGATCGATGTGGACATGGGAGAGGTATAGATTTATCGATGTGGACGTGTGGGAAAGAGGGTGAGACCTCACTGGATATATCGATTGATCGGTTTGTGTGGAAAATTATGAAAGACCTAGCTATGTACACACATACATAGAGGAACATCGATCGCTGCGCATGCACGCAGGAGAGATAAAGAATGCCCCATATGATGGAGAGGGGATGTGTGGTGTGTGCCTTCATGGGAGACCGACCTGAAGAAAAAGATTGCATGTGTGGATGATAATGCCGATCAGTAGTGTGTGTGCATGCATGCACGAGAGAAAGTTAGTGGTACAATTATAAAGAGAAGACTACTGTGGGTGTAAAAGAATAGGTGAGGTCATAATCAATGTAAAGTTGAATTCAAATATTTGAATAAGAGATCCTGATGTTTGAAACCCATGCATGCATGAATATAACGGAGATCTCATGTGTGGTTTGGAAACGAGCATGTTGTAATTTATACACATTGAACAAGGTCAGCTGATTTGAATTTGAGATACCGATGGCGATATCATTTGCCCACGCCGCATCCATGCATGGACACACTATTCTAATTGAGATGATGGGCGGCTTTGCATCACATATCTATATCTATACCCTATATATATTATATTATAAATATTTTTATATTGTAAAAGGGTAACTTTAACTTTGAAAGATGGTCGTTGGATGAGGCGAATCCGATGGTCCAAAGATGGCAAATTTGAGCACTATTGGCCGTTGGATATCATCTAGATTCCACCAGATTTCGCCACATGTATAATCTAGAAGACTCCATGGTTGAACTTAAGCATAATGCACAAACATCAAAACACAAGCACTTCTTATTTGTTCTAGAATCTTCCGTATCAGATTTGACCAAATGTTTTCTACATGATTTGCCAATATTTGTTTTTACTTTATGTCTTACAATGCACAATTCCGTGAATCTTAAAATAGATTAGCTTTCTTATAAAGACTAGATGATTTTGAATGAAATGAACTATAAGAATTAATCAACATCTACATCATGCATATATGACTCAAAGCTTGCATGCTATAATGTGGTATTTATTCATAATTTGTTGTTAATCTCATGCGGCAATGCACGGTACCTTACTCTAGTCTAAATGGTGTTTGTGTGTGTGTTGTGCGTGTTGAGGTGCAAATTGTCTTTTTTGGGTACACGTTGTTTGTTCTTCCAAATTTCAAGCCGCTTTGTTATGCCGAAAATTGAAGCTAGCGCTCTGCTCATCGTGGCTAAACTCCCGCTTCTTCAACCCGCGCTTGTTAGCCCGAAATATTTAAGATATATTTTGTCTCATTGTGTTCGGCAACTCCTCCATCTCATCCCGCTTGCTATTCTGAAATTACAACGCCAAAAACTCCCACTTCCCGTGAAATCCCGACACGTGAAATGCCCGTGGTACCCTGAACCGAAGAACCACTCAAATCGGTGGGGGTACTTTCGAACTTACCCCACATTTCGGACAAGCGCTCTCTAAGCCATGGTTCCCACCGCCATCCCATCCGCCCACCCATTCAGACACCGAGGCCGCGAAAACCCGCGATTAAACCCCACACCCTGCTCCATCCGCCACCCAGCCGAGCTCTTCCCGACGACGTCGCCCACAAGAACACTCGACGCCCTCATCCACCGCATCGGATGAGGATCCGCCGCGATCTCATCGCCCCGCCGGTTCAGCCACCCCGCCCTCCACCTCCAAGGAGCTGCCCCGACGCTTCCTCGCCTTTCACGCCACCTCCATTCCCACACCGCCGCCTTCACCTGCACCACGGAAGAGCATCATCATCACCGCTTCTCGATGAAGCTGCGCCTAATAGGCGCCACCAAAGAGGTTGTACACTAATCGCCGCATTTTCTTCTTGATTCGATCTCACGGTGCTGCCGGGCGCCGTCCCGAGCCGACACGGCGCTGCTCCATCCACGGCGCGCCGCCGCCACTTCTCCACGGCGCCGCCTCCTCGGCGGTGACGCCCACATCGTAGAGCTGTTGCTGCTTTAGCTTTTGCTCGCGCTGCTGCTCGCTTCTTGCTCTCGGCCCCGCCTAGTCTCGCTTGCTATTGCTCTTGCTCGCTTGCTGCCTCGCTTTGCTCTTGCTTGCGATGCGTTGCTTCGATTTGGCTACACTTAGTCGATCGAATCGACTTTTGGGTCACCAATTTTCAAGGGTGGGCTCACGGTGAAGGAAGAACCAGCCGCAGGGGGGGGGGCTCACGGAGAGGTACCCCACTATCTATCTTAGGGTTCAGGATGGGGCGGTGGTCGCCGCGTGGTGGCGCGCATGGGCGGTGGCGTGGGGATCGCCGGAGAAAAGCTCGCACGGGGCTAGAGGGATGGCTGGGCGGCGGCGCACCGATTGGGGAGTGTTTTCGAGGCGGGCGGCGATCGACGTCATGGGCGACGGGGGCTGTTGTTTGGCCGGTGGTGGTCGGCTCGTGGGGTGGAGGTTGAAGATGAACCACAAGCCCTTGATTTCAGATCCAACGCTGCAAAATAGACCACCAGAGATGAAAAGTCACGACCGACGTAGCCTCACCTTGCTAGTGCGCTCGGCCGACAAAGAAAATTCAGTTTCGACAAAGAAATTCAGTTTCGATGCTTAGGTTCAGTTTCGACAATGCTAAGTTCTGTTTCGACGCTAAGTTCAGAGATGAGCGGCTGATGTATTTTACATCTAGCACTTTGTGGTTATGTATTTTACGTCATGTATTGAGATGCTATTAGAATTCCACTCAAGTTAACGTTGTTCGTTGTCTCTCTTGTCCCGCTTCAGCCTCGCGCCAGCATAACTCACCGGATCTGCTCCAACGATTTAAACCCTCCATCACATGCGAGCAAGCATTCTGGCTCCATCTCTAGATGCCTAAGATCTTCTTCCTCCTCCGACAAGCAAAGTCAGCGGAGCATCCTCACCGCCAACCTAATCACGCTGAGATCGACATGGCTTCGCCAAAGAGGTTGTACACTTGTTGCATCTCTTTTTACTCTACATGTTATATATATTGTCCATCGAGCACTCGTAGTAACGGGAAATACGATTATTTTATCCTACTATATGACAAGCAAGGAGGTACTAGGCAACTTAGCTATCCGTGATGGACTCTCTTGAACGCCATCATTATTTATCTCTGCGCTTGAGCTGTGCATTTGTCGATGGGCTGGGAGTTGAGCTAGTATGGCAGTGGCCGGTCCAAAGTAATAGAAGTAGCACAAAAAAAAATTTTAGTGTAGGATTTTCCTTGCTCAAGCCTGCCTACTAGAATCGCCAAGTGCTTGAAAGGAAAAGTGAATGAAAACATAGGAATTGGAAAGTTTCCTATGGTACTACTTTTCATGAATTTGGTGCAAAGGAATGGAGCAAAGGAAACTGTAGGATTTGTTCCTTTAGTGTCTCCTTGAAAGAAAACCGTAGGAATTCTAATTTCCACTTCTCCTCCTTTTCATATTCCTATTCATCAAGCACAAGACTAAGAGATAGTAGCATAATAGCATTATAACCCTACATTTTCTTGTGGTTTGACTTAATCTCACCATGCTTTTTGCATCCTGTGATCTTCCAATTGTTGTGAATCAAACACCCAGATAGGCGTAAATCCTGTTTTTAAATTCTCTATTTTGCACGCGGCATTCCTATCCTATTCCTGTCTATTTCCTATCCCTCGCATTGTTAGAATCCTCAAATTCAAACAAGCCCTTACTCAATTACTTTGTTACATATATGTGTCAAAGAAAACCTTGTGTGGTTTGTCCTGCCCTCACGCGCATGCTGTGTTCCACCCCAGCCACCTGCTCCAACGACGAAGGGTTCACCACAGCAGGATCCGCCTCCAGACTATCTTTCACCGATCTTCTTCCCTCCGCCGCAGCCACGATAACCTGCATTACCATCATCAACTTGAGCAGATGACCTTGAGGACTACATGGGTCCGCAAGAGAGGTCGCACTCTTCCATGTCCGCTTATGTTATGCATCGCTTAATATGATGACATGCTACATTATCGCTGTGTTCACCTATTAGACTCGAGTCAGTCCAAACTAATGCTGAAACTTGAGTTTTTAAATGGTTGTGGGGTACATATTGGGGCAGCAATCAGTACTATCCGGTTAATCTCCGTGTCTACTATGAGTTTCATGTTGGGTGCAAACAAACATTAAAGGAGCCATTATCTGTATTTTTAACTAAAGCTATTATCCGCCTGCTATCATTGGTTTTGGGTCTATCCACGCTTGCTACCATCACTCTGATTTGTGCATGCACTCCTTACATAATCTCACTATGTTTTATTCCTATGCATGCCGCTTATTGTACACAATGGAACTGATCATGTAGAGAAAAAGAGACGAGCCTATGCGTGGCAATAAAATTTCATGCGACGCCATTCCATGGTGGGCTAAAGGCAGCCCCCTCCACCCATTTCGGATCGTAATCAAGAGGAAGATAACTGCTCGAGGGGATTCGTATGAGAAGACCACCCTATTTACCCCATGAGGTCTTCGCCTAACTTGGCATGTCGATGTTGGTAATATCATGCATATGGTGCCTTGCATTGCTTATCAGATACATTAAAGATGTCATCCGCTTAGTTTAGACATGCTTTGTGTCAATGCCATCTGCTTAGTTTCTTTATCGTATATGTGAATCATGCAATGCCATCTTGTCTAGCCAGCATCATATATGTGAATTTTGCAATGCCACCCTAGTTAGCCTACCATCTTATATGTGAATTATATCATGCCATCATTTTTTATTATGTGTTAAATTTGTCAACAATTTTAGTACATTCAATTACTCTTCCTGCATCAGCCATTCTGACGGTCATGGAAAATCTGGAGGGAAACAAGGTTCAGAGTGCATAATGCTATCTCGAAGGGTTATGTCTTGTTGGTTACCGATAGCTCCTCGAGGAGGATTCAGACAGATGACCAGACATATTTCCCGAGGTGCATGCCCTAACTTGGTGGGTTATGTTACTCATATCATGCGATGGTATCTTGCATTGCTATGTCATTTGCTTAGTTTAGACATGCTTTGTGTGAATGCCATGTTTAGTGTCTAATTACCATATATGTGAATTATGCAATGCCATCTTGTTGCAAGACATTATATATGTGAATTATGCAATGTTATCTTGTTGCAAGGCATTATGTATGTGAATTATGCAATGCCATGTTGTTTAGGCAAGCGCCATATATGTGAATTATATCATGTCGCCTTTTTGTATTTCTCATTGCTTTTGTCGACAATGTTTGTATATTCAACGCTTCTTCCTGTGCATCAGCCATTTGAATTGGTGATGGAGAAATGGAGGAAAACAAGGTCTTCAGAGCGTATAATGCTACCCGCTCAAGCGTAGATATCTTGTTGGTTACGATAGCTCTTCGAGGAGGATTCAGAGGCGATGACCAGTCCTATTATCCCCCGAGGTGTATGCTCAAACTTAGGGTTATATTACTCATATAATGCATATGTTGTATTGCAATGCTTAGTTTTTACATCATATACACAATATTGAATGCCATCTCCTTAGTTGACACATCATATATGCAATTGCCCTCTCGCTCACTTCCTTAGTATATAAATCATATATTTGAATTATGTCATGCCATGATGTTTACATAGACAGCATGTATCTGAATTATGGCATGCCAACCCATTTACTAAGGACATAATATAGTTATATCATCTCATCCAGTTTACATAGTCATCATATTTTGAAGTATGTCATTCTATCCTGCTTAGTCAGCCATCATACATGTGAAATTGTGTCATGCTATCATGTTTAATTAGCCATCATATATGTGAAATTATGTCCTACTATTATGTTTGCTTAGACAACATAAATGTGAATTATTTCATGCCCTGCTTTTCTTCCCTACTATCCATTGCACCTTTCTATCTTACAATGTCTGTACATTCAATTACTTTTCTTGTTTATCAGCCATTTCAATTGGAGGGAGTGATGGTAGTATCTCTGTGGGAGTAAAACACGGTCTTCGTAAAAGATCGTATACCCGTCGATGCAGATAGAACCACGGTTGTACTTGCCCAAGAATCAGCCCCACCACACATAACCCACACTCATGCAGATTGTACCCTCACCCGCTTGGACAGAGAACCAGCTACACCCCTTCTAACCCCAACCCCAGCAGATAGACACCCAGCTCCTCTTATTGACACATCACCATCTCCACCACAGAGCACCCAAACACGAAAGCAGTTAGTAAGGCAACTGCAGTGCCCAAATCACGAGGACCACCACCCAAACCCAAGTCAACGCTTAAAGCGTAAGAAGAATTGTTCTCAATGTCAGGTTCAGAGCTATGGTTCATACTACTTTGCTCTTGCATCATCAGATTTATCGATACCAACCAATTTCAAATTTGAAGGATGCAATTGAAACTCCAATGGCACAACAGTATGTTTTAAACCTGCTTCTTCAACGTGTTTGGCTGTTTGCTGTTGTAACTTGCTCTATGTTGATTTCAGTTTCAATTGAATAAACAGTTATGTTCTCATGCCATGCACATTACAAGTGTTGTTATTATTGTGTAGTTTCCCACACTTATATTCTGTCTATGCTGCTTTGTCTTAAATAGATATGATTCAACTGTATCTATCTTGATTTGGCAACATAAACTAGAATGATATAGACCATACAAAGGACCATACTACATAGATATATGTTTGTTTCATGCTGTTATCCCGTCCACCTTACTACCGAACTGGTTTACCAAAATGAGTTTCATATACTACATTGTAAACCTGAGATGTGTTTGTTTGTTTCTCTTTAGAACGCGGATAAAATATTGGAGAAGAGTACCTCGTTATGCAATGGTAAAGGAAGTAATGCGATAA
>JAHIAM010006270.1:0-63523 GCA_021605205.1 Aegilops longissima | reverse complement strand
CTGAAGCAAGCATCGGGCGCACCTTGTCCATGGCCTCGTTGTTGAGCACCCGAGACCGTCCGAGCACCAGCGCAAAGGACGGTGGCGCAGCTAGAAGAGACAGCGGACTCTTCCCCTTCTCAGCTTGTTTAGGCGCCATGGCTATGGAGCAGGCGGAGTGCGAGTCAGATTGGAGAAGAGAAGCAGAGCCGCAAGGAATCGGGGAATTGGGGAAGCAAGGCGCAGGAGGCGGAGGAATAACTGTGGGCCGCAGGGTCGAGTAGCCAAAGCGGATTCGTGAGGCGCGTGGGAAGCGGAGACGCCCACGCCCAATCAGCCGCCACGCTGCCGACCGAGGTCAGAGGCTTTGGGGCCGGGCGGTGTTCGAACTTGACCCTTGGCTTCGCCAAGCCAAGCCCGAACGCACTTTGGGCCCGGGCTACTGGCCGGTATTTTGGGAATGGGGACCCAGATTTGCTCGCTCATGCCCACAACTGCTAGCAAAGCAGCCATACGCCCATCTTCGTCAATGAGGCACCCAAGACCCTCGCGAGGGTCCAAGCCTCACGAGGCGGACGACGCAAGACCTCCTCTGGAGTGGCCTAGCCAGGCAGGCTCACGAGGAGCCCTGGTTCATCCGGATGAGCACCTCAGTAGAGAAAGCTGAAAACTGACTGTCATGATAAAGCGCGAGACTGGTCAACCACTCGATGACTTAGTGGAATCTTCGGGATTCCTCCGCATTAACGAAGGGCCGGTTTTCCGGTCATGTATGTACGCGCCCCGTACTCGGATGAGCGCGAAAGTACCAGGGGCTATATAGTAGCCCCACTCAAACTCCTATGGTTAAGTGAAAGTGTTAAAGCAATATAGTCTGATTGCCTCGTTCACTGCGCTACCACCTCCTTAATGGACCAAGATGTTGGATCAAGTGCAAACACGCGCTTTTGCAAACACCCCCGCATTATAGGCGTGGGGGCTAAAGCCGACGACTGCAAGCTTTCAGGTTATATACATATATACATAAACGGCCAAACAGGAGGCATCATAATACTTTCAGGCAAAAGTATAAACACTGCCTTTATAATTTAAATAGCATTGTTTTTACAACCGGGATACATGTCACTCGAACATGACACTCTTCAAGCACTGAGCCTCTATTAAACGAGCACCTTCTAGGACTTCTTCAAAATAGTGCTCAGATGAAACCTGGCCTACGGCCGGATACTGGGTTGCAATAGCTGTGGCCTCCATCTCTGCCCAGTATGTCTTGACACGGGCAAGAGCCATCCGCGCACCTTCTATGCACGCCGACCTCTTTACAGCGTCGATATGCGGCACAACACCAAGGAATCATTGCACAAGACCAAAATAACTATTCGGCCTTGGTCCTTCCGGCCAGAGATGATCAACGGTAGACCTCATAGCAAGTCCGGACAACCTATGGAGCTCGGCCCACTCGGCCATTTGCTCATTTAATAGCAACGGACGCGCAGCATTGAACTGCGAGCAGAACAACTTTTCCACTTCGTGATCTTTTTTATCTTCGAAAAACTTGGTTGCATCAGCAGCACTCGCTGCCAAATCCAGGTACGCATCCGCAAAACTCCATAATTGATCTAGAAGGGCATACTTAGGATCTCCGAACTTTGTCCGCAACAAAAAGGGCTTCCCAGCCGTAATATTTCCGGCTTGATGTAGCTCCTCCTTCGCTGCTCTGATTTTAGAGCCGGTTTTAGCTGCTACCAATGCTTTTCCAGTCCGCCCCTCGCTTGACTTTCCCTTTCAAGAAGCTCATAACGGTCGGGCGGTATCTTTCAACTCAACAGCCATCTTGGCTATTTTATCTTTGCTCGCAATGCGCAATTGTTCGGTTTAACTCTTCGGCGCCTTTAGGGCGGCCGCATCACCCCCGGCTTGTTCCTTGGCTCGCAAGTTCCGCTCAAGGGTCTCCACGCGCAGATCCATCTCGCAATACAACATATTATAGATACTAGAATTATGCTCCTCTTAATATATGTTGACCATCGGAGAATACATACCTCGCGCCGCTGTCACTCGCTTACAAGCACAATGTCGGCATCGGCCGCATCAAGTTGCCGCCTTGGCTTGGAACTCACCAGTCCGCTAGCCATCGGACCTTCAGCCACCGCATATGAAGGTGACATGATTATTACTCGACTATGATCCTCTCGCTGCCACCTTTTTCGACAAAGAACCAGAGTCCGAGGGGCTACTATCTGCATAGGGCACACTCGTGCGTAGCGGTACCGGCCAAAATATACATATTACTTTATGCATTCAAAGCCTCTCAAAGCAGTTCGTAAAAGCTTCATGCAACCTGCTTTCGGCGGATGAAATCTTCTCAACTACCATACCCATTAACGTATGATGCGCTTCTGAGATAGCTGCTTGCTCCAAGATTCTCGCTTGTCGCTGCTCGGGAACGGGGTCTCAGACTTGCTCGCTCAGGTTGTGCAGCGGGTCAGATGGCCCATCTTCGTCAACAAGACGCCCAAGACCCTCGCGAGGGTCCAAGCCACGCGAGGCGGACGACGCAAGACCTCCTCTGGAGTGGCCTAGCCAGGCAGGCTCATGAGGAGCGGAGATTTCAAGGCAAGGCAAACCTCACGAGGCTCTTGTGACATGAGCCATGACGAACGGTACCAGGCGGGTGCCAGGCGGGCGCCGGTGCGCGCAGCGTCCTTATTTCCTCTTTGGTTCTAAGGAGGCTAGCGCAGGCGAAGATTACCAAGGCATCAGGCAAAGGTTGCCATATTGGTGCAACGATACCAAGACCAGGAGGACGGCCAGGCGGAGGTCATCATGGAGCCCAAGACGGCGTCACCCCAGGGCTTTTCGCAGGCGAAGACCGCTTTTGTCAGGATAGCTTGTACTAGCTGTCCCCCTTCAATTTTGCCCGTCGTTGTTGGCTCCCATCCCACTCGATATTTGGGAAGAGGACCAGGGCCTATATAAGTAGAGCTAGCCACCACAGTAGAGGCAGGTTGAACTGATCAAATCCTCACGCCACAAGTTCACAAGCACAAGAACACCTCAACCTCAGGAGGTTGTTCTTCCCTTGTACTGTTCATCATCAGCCCAAGAGGCAATCCACCACCACCATACTGGAGTAGGGTATTACACCACAACGGTGGCCCGAACCAGTATAAACCTCGTGTCTTTCGGTGTTGCGAGTTTGACGAGTACATCCGCAAGATCTTAGCGAGCTAGAGCGTAGATCAGTAGGAGGGAGAGACTTCACGCGCACCCTAGTGTTCGAACCTTAAGGGCTAGCCGGAACCCCACATCCGACATTTGGCGCGCCAGGTAGGGGTGCGCCGGAGCTCCTCTCCACCAACCTGCGCCCCGTGCCGCCGCGCTTCGCTCCTATGGCAGGTGTGCCGCCACCCGCTTCTGTGACCGACACCAGCAATAGGGAGTCTGGGTACCGAGCCCTGGCCCCCGCCCTGCGGCGAGTGAAGTGGCCAGCCAAATTCAAGCCGGAGATGCCACCGCGTTACGACGGTGCAGCAGATCTGGTGCCATTCCTACGGGCGTATGAGGAGGCCGTCCTCGATGCCGGAGGCGATGGCAAGATCATGCCCAACTGGTTCCCCATGGCCCTCGTCGGCGAGCCACGTGCCTGGCTGCTCAACCTCCCGATGTCCATAGTGGCGTCCTGGGAGGAAATACGTGACCTCTTCACCGCACGCTACACGGTGCCAGCGCACCATGCGGTCGCAGCGCTGCTGGGTGGCTCTCAAGCACCGCCTTCAGATCGCCACATCAAGCCTTTCTTCCGTCACATTGGGGCGGCATCCAAGCGCCCGGGGGCTGCGCCGGGTTGGGCTGCACCGGAGGCCGACCTCACCTTCGATTCAGAAGACCACCCCGGCTCCACCGCCGACTCTGGCATGCTCCAGATGCTCTACACGCCTAGCATCTGCAATGTGGCCGTCACCAAGACCCTCATCGACGGCGGTGCTGGCCTCAACTTGCTATCCGTGGAAGCCTTCAACCTCCTCCACATGCCACCCGAGCGGCTCAACCTCAGCAAGCCTTTTTTGGGACTGGGTGGCAGAGCTGCCCACTCTCTGGGGAAGATCCGCCTCGTCACCTTTCAAAGACGTATGCGCTAACTACCGTGACTGAGCCGGTGGACTTCGACATCGCCCACATCGTCTCCCCAGACAACGCCATACTGGGTACCTGCCTCGCCGCTCATGGTGGCGACTCACCCGACGTACAACCTCATGAAGATGCCAAGAGCAAGGGTGTCCTCACCATCAAGGGGGACACTAAGGAGGCCGTGACGGTGCTCAGGCTTGCCTTCAAGACCGCGGCAGCAGCGCAGCCAGCCAGCGCCAGTATGCCCGAGGCTAAGGAGACCGCGCCCGCCAAGAAGAAGCAATTGTTCACCCAAGACAAGGCGGAGACCAAGCAGGTGCCGGTTGACGAGGACGGATCTTCAGGAGCCACCTTTACCATAGGAACCAGCCTTGACCCGGGACAAGAAGAAGCTTTCGTGAGGTTTTTGCACGCAAACAAGGAGATATTCGCGTGGGAGCCCAATCAGCTGGTGGGGGTCCCGAGAGAGGTGATCCAACATCATCTGAGGGTGTGCCCCAACATGCGCCCCGTGAAGCAGCGGACGAGACGGTAGTCCGCTGAGAAGCAGGCCTTCATCGTCCAAGAAACACACAAGCTGGAGGCGGCTGGTACCATTCGAGAAGTTCGATACCCATATTGGCTGGCGAACCCTGTCGTAGTACCGAAGAAAGGTGGAAAGGAACGAATGTGCGTCGACTTCACCAACCTTAACAAAGCTTGCCCCCAATATATGTTCCCCCTTCCGCGCATTGATCAAATCATCGACTCCACCGCCGAGTGCGACTTGCTATGTTTCTTGGATGCATTCTCTGGATACCACCAAATCAAGATGGCGGTGGAGGATGTGGAGAAGACGACCTTCCTAACACCATGCGGGGTGTACTGCTACACCTGCATGCCCTTCGGCCTGCGCAACGCGGGCGCACCTTTCAGCGGCTGATGCACATCGCCTTGGGGCGGCAGCTCGGCAGGAACACAGAGGCCTACGTTGATGACATAGTGGTCAAATCTCGCGAGGCGAGGACATTGATTCAAGACTTGGAGGAGGCCTTTGAGAGCTTGCGCCAGGTGAACTTGAGGCTTAGCCTGGAGAAGTGCGTGTTTGGCGTCCCCTCCGGCAAGCTACTAGGGGTCCTCGTATTGCATAGAGGGATCGAGGCGAACCCGGAGAAGATCAAGGTCATCGAAGACATGAGCCCACCATGCACCCTCAAGGAGATGCAGAGTTAGCAGGCGATGACCGCTAGGGCGCTTTCATCTCCAAGCTAGGCGAAGCGCTTACCCTTCTTTAAGCTCATGAAGAAGAAGGGCCCTTCAAGTGGGACCCCGGAGGCTGACCGGGCCTTCCAAGACCTCAAGAAATACCTCACCAGCCCCCCAGTGATGGTGGCACCGCTGCCTCTCGAGCCTCAGGTATTATACCTGCCGCCACCTCAGATTACGCCAGCGCAAGGCCTGGTGGCAGTTCGAGGAGCGCCAAGACAAGGGTGTGCCGCCAAGCCGTAGCTAATGCAACAGCAGGTCGAAGGCTCAGCAGGCCTTCAGCGGCGAAAGACCAAGCTCAGCAGGGCAGCACCGCAGAAGCTCCTGAGGACGGTCAGATCTCAGGAAGCCCTCCATGTCAGGATATCCACAACCTCCGCAGGACCCAAGTCTCGACAGTGTGCCAGCCCTCGACGAGCACTCGGTGTACTTCGTCAGCACCATACTGCGAGACGCAAGGGCACGCTACCCCGTGCCGCAAAAGCTCCTACTCGCACTCTTGGTGGCCTCGCGCAAGCTGCGACATTACTTCCAGGGCCACCCCATCAAGGTCGTCTCATCCTACCCATTGGAGAGGGTACTCAGGAGCCCAAACTCAGCCGGAAGGGTCACGGAATGGAACATCGAGCTGCAAGCGTTCCATCTGGAGTTCAACACCACCAGGGTCATCAAGGCAGCCGTGCTCGCCGATTTTGTGGCAGGATGGACAGACGCCCCGGCTCTTGAGGAAGGGGAAGACCGGTCCACCTCCCAAGGAAGTGAGGCACCAGACGGCTGGGTCATGCATTTCGATGAGCCTTTCACAGGCACTGTGGTGCGGGGCCGGAGTAGTGGTTTCATCTCGGCCCACTCAGACAAGCTTTACTATGCCGTGCAACACAGCTTTCAGCACGGCGAGAAGGTTTCCAACAATATCGCAGAATGCGAAGGCCTCATAGCGGGCCTGAAGGCTACGGGCGTTTCGGGGTGAGGCGCCATCGTTAAGGGCGACTTTGTAGCCCTCGTCAACTTCTCCAACAAAGTGTACGAGCCAAGGACGAGCACATGGAGGCCTACCTTGCAGAGGTGCGCAAGATGGAAAAGCAGCTCTCGGCTTGAGTTGCAGCACGTGCCCCGGCACCAACAAGGAAGCCGACGACATCGCCAAGAGAGCATCCAAGCGGCAACCGCAAGAGTCCGCATCTTCAAGAGCGGTTCTTCGCCATCGGCCACGCCACCTCTTTCAAGCACAACTCAGCCTCGTGAGGAGCTCCCACCGCTTCGCCACGGAGCCCCAGCTATGCCCAACCTCAGAGCTCGTTTACTTGGCGCCGAGCCCTGTGGAGGAGGCCGACCAAGGAATTCAAGGAGTACTGATGCACGGACGCTGCCGGAGAAGGAAGAAGACGCGAGCGCGGGTCTGGCTGTGCCACGACATACTGCATTCAAGACGGTGAGTTGTACCGGAAATGGCCGAAAGGCGTCACGCTGCGCTGCATCTCCAGCGATGAAGGAAGGGAGCTCCTGATTGACATACACGGCGAGGACTATGGACATCACTCATCGTCAAGGACCCTCGTCGGCAAAGCCTTCCGCAGCGGATTCTATTGGCCCATAGCACTCAACGATGCAGCCGAGCTGGTGAAGTCCTGTGAAGCTTGCCGATTCCACGCCAAGCAAATCCATCAGCCCGCTCAGGGCCTCCAAACCATCCCGCTCATGTGGTCGTTCGCGGTCTGGGGGCTGGACATCTTGGGCCCGTTCCCATGAGCGCCGAGGGGTTACCTCTATCTCTACGTCGCCATCGACGAGTTCACCAAGTGGGCGGAAGTGGAAGCCGTCCGTACCATTCCAGCCGGCTCTGCTGTCAAGTTCATCAAAGGCCTCGTGAGCCGCTTCAGGGTCCCCGACCGCATCATCACAGATAACGGCTCGCAGTTTACTAGTAACCTCTTCAAAACCTACTGTGCTAACCTTGGAATGCAGATCTTCTACGCTTCGGTGGCTCACCCCAGGAGCAATGGTCAGACCGAACGCGCCAATGCTGAGGTCCTGAGGGGTCTCAAAACCAGGACCTTCAAGAAGAAGCCGAGGTCGCGGCAGGGCTGGCACGATTTAACTCCAGCCCCTGCTGTGGTCCATCCGCATTACCGCTACTAAGCCAACGGCGAGACCCCATTCTTCCTCGCTTCACGGGCCGGGCAGTCCTCCCACACGAGGTCAAGATCGATCCGCGCAGGTCCTGGCGTTCGATGAAACGCAGCAGGACGCCATGCGGCGATGGATCTCGCATCGGGGAGGAACGCCAACGCGAAGCCGCATTGAGGGCGGCGAGGTATCAATAAGCGCTATGGGCGGTACCATCGCCGCAACATCCGCCCCAGACGCCGAGGTGGGCGACTCATCCCGAGGCGGGTCCTCTCTGTGGAAGGGCTGCACAAGCTTTCACCCATGTGGGAGGGCCTGCCCGGTCGCCCATGTATCCAGTGCCGGAGCAGCTTACTCGAGACGCTGGACAGATACCCGCCCGTAACGCCTGAACATCCAAGACCTCCGAAGTTCTATCCATGAAGCAAGGCCCAGAGCTCGAGAAGAAAGGCCCAGAGCTCGTGAAGAAGGCCCGTGCTCGTGAAGAATCGCCGCCGTGACACTCTCACGTATTAATGAGTGGGCTGTACACGCCCGGAGTCTCAGAGCGCCGCCTCGTGCCCCGGGCTCCTCCCACGCCCAAAGGAACAACACTTAGCTCCACGCTGCTGAGAAGACTTGAAGACTAGATTAGGGGCCGGACGCGGCTTTTCATTTGCTTTCCGTAGTTGGCTCGCTTTTCCTTAATCGGAGTTGCTCTTGGTGTTTGTTGCTAATTTGGTTCCCTAGCCTTTTACCGCTTTTTCGGCTCTGGTTTGCTCATGTTCTCTCTCATGTGCATGCCTCGCGAGGGGGCTAGGTAGGTGCCCTCGCGAGCATTTCTCTTCTCTCCGCCTTCTCGCGAGCCACCCTCGATCGAGTCTGGAAGCTGGCACATCTCTCCTAATCCGTGCCCCTCGGTACCGCGATACAAGGCACTAAATCAAGGCTTGGGTGGACGGCAAGTCCTTTAGTGCACCTCCTAACGAATTTTTTGCAGTTTTCGAGCAACGCAGACACCACGTGAGGGAAAGAGCGCCCCAAACGCATCAAGTTAAGTTATCTTTGCACAAAACAACAACACGACATGGGACCGACACACACAGTGCATTAACCAAAGAACCACAGTTTGATACATGCCCCTCCGGGCCCATACTGGTTTTGTTTTCTGATGCAGGAAAGAAAGAAAAACTAAGCAAAGCAGCGATGCAGCAATCCACAGAAGCAGGCCCTTGGCGACGCCCCGAGCCTAGCCAGACCCCTCCTCATGCTTCATGGAGGCACGACGATGAGATGACCCGCTGGCTCCTTCGAAGCGGGCGCGGCGGCGTGGCGGTTGGTCGTAGCCACCGCTGCTGGAGCTGTCATCGGAGGGAGAGCCACCATAGCTGGAGGAGACGCGGTCGCCGCCAAGGGCAGGCTCGCCCTCGTTCTCTTCGTGACCATCACCAAGGCCGAGCACCTCCTCACCATCGTTTGTCTCGGGGCAGCACCCGCGCCGCGACTCGCCTTTCCCAAACGCCTCACATAGAGGGTCGATTCACCATCGCATTCGGTGGAGGGTGCACCGCCGCCAGCCGCGGCGCTGGAGAACGCTCTGCCACCGGGCCAGGCTATGTTGCCCGTGGCGGAAGTCTCGACCGAACCCAAGAGGCCCTGCTGCAGAATTCGCTCGCTCACAGCAAAGCCCGCCGACCAGAGGCCAGCAGTTCGCCGGGCGAAGAAGCGCTGAAGTTGAGCTGCCATCGGCCGGGCTCTCCACTGACAACGAACTCCGCGACACCTCACCAATGGAAGCGCTGGCGGGAGGTCGCGCCACCATCGCTACTCCCTCGCCGGTTGAACCACGATGGACGGGACGATCCCCTCCGTGCGCCGCGATCCCACCTCGACGGTGGGCCACGGCGGGGGTCGCGGCATGCTTGCGCGGACGGCCGCGGCCGCTTGGGCACTGGGGAACCGAGGCCCTCGTGAGGGGCCTTTCCTTTCTCGGCGGCAGAGAACTTCTTTCGTGGCGCCATTAGTGGCACTGTGAGCAGTGGAGCAGAGAAGCAAGCAAGCGGGGAAGAGATGGGCAACAGGGGCTCCGCCCCCCTCTCCATTTATAGCAAGAGAAGGCCAACTGGCGTCTCCCACGATCGCAGGTAATGATGGTTTTCCTTGCATGTTGCAGGGACTTGTCAAGTCGTGCAGTTGCCGAGGCAGCATGGGAAAGCGGAGACGCCCACGTCCAATCAACCGCCATGCGTCAACCAAGGCCGCAGGCTTTTGGGGCCCTTGGTGCTCCAAACTTGACCCTTGGCTTCGCCACAAAGCCAAGCCCGAGCGCACCTTGGGCCCGGGGACTACTGTCGTCGTTCTGGGAACGAGGGTCCCCATACTTGCCTGCCTGCGGCCCACAGCATGGCGAGGCAGCGGGCCGTACGGCCCATCTGCGTCAACAAGACGCCCAAGACCCTCGCGAGGGTCCAAGCCTCACGAGGCGGACGATGCAAGACCTCCTATGGAGTGTCCTAGATAGGCAGGCTCACGAGGAGCGGAGATATCAAGGAAGGGCTAACCTCGCGAGGCTCTCGTGACATGTGCCATGACGAACGGTACTAGGCGGGCGCCGGTGCGCGCAGCGTCCTTATTTCCTCTTTGGTGCTAAGGAGGCCAGCGCAGGCGAAGAGTACTGAGGCATCAGGCAAAGGTTGCCATATTGGTGCAACGAGACCAAGACCAAGAGGACGGCCAGGTGGAGGTCATCATGGAGCCCAAGACGGCCACCCTGTGGCTTTTTGCAAAGCGAAGACCGCTTTGTCGATAACTTGTACTAGCTGTCCCCTTCAAATTTGCTCACCGTTGTTGGCTTCCTTCCCGCTCGATATTTGGGAAGAGGACCAGGGCCTATATAAGTAGAGCTAGCCACCACAGTAGAGGCAGGTTGAACTGATCGAATCCTCACACCACAAGTTCACAAGCACAAGAACACCTCCACCTCAGGAGGCTGTTCTTCCCTTGTACTGTTCATCATTAGCCCAAGAGGCAATCCACCACCACCACACTCACTACAAAAAAAATACACTTCCGTGATGATACATGTTTGTCACAGTAGGTCGCGTTTTTTGTCATGCATGTACATCCATGACAAATTTATGATGTAATCAAGATAGTCATACCGGTGCCGTCAGAGAAGTGTTCCATGACATTACCAAAATTATCATCACGAAGTGTCCACTTCCATGACGATAAATCGGGCGCCACAGTATGCTTTTCGCCAAGGGTGATCGACACGCGCATCCACCGTGAACGGAACGCCGCTAAGCTATCGGGTCGGGTTTTGATCCGATAACTCGTTATCAGCTTCGACCAATGGGGATTTTCCACGGTAAAATCACCATTGGCCGGAGGAAACATGTGTCGGCTCATTGTTGGGACAGATGTCATCCACTCATTGGACATAAGGCGCTTATGATACGCCGACACGCGGCACGACCCAACAGAGGCCCATTCCCGTGAAAAGGCCGCCCGCTTGACTTGGTCAAAGGTGACGGGTCGCCCATGGAAAGCCCGTTAACGGCATGTTCGTGATATATCCCATTTACAGTTTCCGCTAACCCAAGGCCCGCTACGCCTATATCCAATTAGGCCCAAGACCGCTATCCGGCCATCCAATATGATTCTAGCCCATTTTCACTTCGCCCATGATGTCTTTCGCCCATATGAGGCCCTACGTAACTCTTGGCTTATGAACGCCCGTGGAAACCGCCCGCAATGAACAAAGGTATCACTTTAGACCCATTAACGCCCATGGTGAAACCGCCCGAATGAACAAAGGCATCACTTTATACCCATTAAGGGCCCGTTATTCGCCTGGGCCGCTTTCCAACCCATGTTATCTTTCGCCTTCTCGTGAGCCCATTTATTCTGGGCTCATTTCGAGCATTCGCTTACTTACGGCCCGCATTTCATTTTCTCGCTTAGGGCCAAATTCAACCCGTGGTTACAATGCCGCCCGCTTGTGGTCCATTAATACATTGGGCCGCTTTCATAGCGCCATCAAATACAGCCTATTAACGATGGCCCGTTATGGTCGGCCCATGAACGGACGATTCCAACTTAGCCCGCTTACGCCATAATGCGCCTATTATTGGCCCATGTTTGACGACGATCATACGCCCGTGATAAGGCCTATTGATGATACGGCCCGTAGAAGGCCCATTGTTTCTACGGCCCGTATAAGGCCCAAAGTTTCACGGCCCGTAGAAGGCCTATCGCTTTCTACGGCCCGTAGAAGGCCCATCGCTTTCACGGCCCGTAGGAGGCCCATCATCACTACAAGAATATTAGCCCATGGTTATTGTGGCCTAGTTTTAAAATTAGGTTATTGCAGCCACTAGCAAACCGCGGAAAAGAACTGCACCGACTACAAGCAAACAAATAAACAAGACAACAAGGAAATAAAAGCAAGCAACTTATGCTAGTCTATCACGGCTATTACACATATTACATCCAATGGGCATCAAAGTTCACCACCAAAGGTAAATATAGGAAACACAACAAAGATATAAACGCCAAGAAGAAAACAAGTCCAGAATCGAACCACTTCAAGAGTACAAGAAACAATATCCTGGTACCCATAATGCTAGCAAGATGCTTAGCAAGATTATTAACTTTCTTGTTTGGCGCTTAAATCCTCCAAATATTGTTGTTGCACAAGAAAGTACGATCTTTATTCTCGCAGGATTTCTCACCCTTCGCTTTTTGCCATAGCACAGCCGATCGATGCCTTTCACCTTGTAGCTGAGACCAAGAAGCCAAGTGATTCAGCAATGAAGTTCGAAGAGCTTGTGCCAGCTGGCATCGCCAAGAACTCTAACACTACATCAACGCAGGACTGTGGGGTTTTCACCGCCTCACAAGATCGCTTTTTATCACCTTTCTTGGAGACCAACAGGTTGTCTCACTATCTTGAACCTTATCTCCATTACTTTCTACCATTGAATAGTGGGGTGCTCTTTCTCCAATATTTTGTTTGCATACTACAAGAGAAACAAGGTATACATCACAAAGTTTAGCTTGTAGTATACCTAACTCATTTTGGTAAACCGTTCAAGAGTAAGGTGGACAGATAACAACATGAAACAAACATATATCTATGTACTATTGTCACTATATTGTCCATATCATTCCAGTTTATGTTCTGTTAGATATTACTATCATGAAACCGCCTATCTCGGGCCGGGTTAACTTCATCAAGAGTTCAACGTGTAAAAGCCCAAGAGGCATGAAAGTAAGGGCCCAAGGCCCGTAGTCGGTTTAGAACCTCAGAGCCGTAAACCAGCATGGTATGTAAACTTGTATTGTAAGTTAGAATAGAGAGAGACCAACCCGGATACGAGTATGAACCGGAGATTGGGACTCTTCAACCGACGGGCGCCACCCGTATATAAGGGGACGACCCGGACGGTTCAAGGAGACAACAACAACTCGAGGCCTAGGCGGCTTATTTGCTCCCTAGTCATCGAGACCACATCAATCCTCACAACTAGACGAGGCTTTACCTTCATCAAGGGGCCAACTAGTATAACTCTTGTGTCTTTTTGTCCGCTTTAACCCTTCTGTTAACCCTTAGCGATGGCTCCACGACTAAGTCCTTTCATGAGGACATCTCGCCGTGACAAAACCATTTACAGCTTGGCGCCCACCGTGGGCTATCGCACGATGGTTTGATGATCTTGGAGGGCAAGTTCAAAGGACTCAAGGCTATGTCAGGCCGGTGACCAAGAGTCGCCGCGGCAAGCTCTACATCGAGCATGCAGTCGGGGCCCCGAGGCCGCTCGATTGAGTACGGGTACCAGGTCCCTTTGGTGGCATACACGCTTACATCGGCAAGATTGGTGAGCCAGGGCTCGAGCCGACATCCGCACCGACTCGCCGAGACGGCTCAGCAGACGAGATCTGCCCAGTTAAACCGGTCGTGAAGCGGCCTTTGTGGGAGTCATCCACGGAGGAAGTTATGAGGACGGATCGAGTCCGTGGCGAGACCGTTGTTTACTCCGACGACGAAGTCGCAACCGGAGAAAATGAATCTCTAGATCAGCTACAAGATGGCCGGATTGGGGCTGTTCCGATGGTGACAGATTCCGCACTCTCCGATCTGCCCAACCGGTTGGAATATTCATGGCCGTACACAAGCAAAGCTTCACTCTTCGACCGCGCGCGATGATTGCCGGTTCAACAACGGGCGACGGCTGCCGGGCGGAGGCCCCGGCGCCGCCGCTCAAGTTTTATCGATCTGTTCGATGTGTTGGCTGCGCCATGGCAGAGGTTAACCCGCAGATCAGACGCCATAACGCGGAGATTGCGAAGGTGAAGGAACAAATCACTCAAAGCAAAGCGGATCTAGCAGCCGCAGACGCCAGATGACGGCAGAGAGCGGGCCGCTTAGATGCACAGGATTATAGGCTCATGCTTGATCAAAACGCCACATGAAGTCATGAAAAGGAAATACAGATCCCGCTTGCCTTCAACTTTCAAGGAAGAGACCTCTTCAACACCCCGAGCGGAACCAGAATCCGCCGGTGGTAAACCGGCGAAGCACTGGACGGGCGCTACCGTCCAGCCCCGCTTAATAGATCTACTCGCCATAACGCCAAGCACCTCAGTCGTGCAAACACCTCCGGTCACTACTCCAACCCGATGGATAACCTTGTTGCAGCCGCGCATGGCTGGAGGCTATTCCAATTGAAGGTGATTCACCACAGCGAGAGACGCTGGTCAAGGAGCCCTTAGGACAGCTTTGGTCCAACAGAAGCGATTCAGACAAACCGCGACCGATCCACTTCTACCCCGCCAAGCCGGAGCTATAGCAGCACGTGGATGAACCGCCAGACAAGTAATGCACGGCGGTGCGCCTGCGGCAACAACCCGCAGGTGGCGCCGATAACGCCTGTGAGGTGGTGGACCGGCCCGAGCGCAGGAGGCCGAGTTGGCAGCACAAAGATCGCTTATCACCACGCCGTTCGTCTGACCATCTCGGCCGAGCCTGGGTTACCTCTAGCTCTTTGGGGTGCCTTGCCTCGCCCCCGCTTTACGCAATGTGCGCTGCCCAAGGACTTCAAGGGTCCGCAAGGTGCCAAATTACACCGCCGATTTGGCTCTGTAAGCATGGATAGAAAGTTATGAGATGGCCATGGAGATGCCGGATGTGGATGAGGCCGCATGTGCAAAGTACTTCACCATGATGCTCAAGGCACGGCCCGCATTTGGTTGAAGAGCTTGCCACCCAATTTATCAATTCATGGGCCCAGCTATGGACCCGTTTATCCAGAATTTCAAAGATACCGTAAGCAGCCCATGTCCGTAGTGGACTTGGCGGCTTGTGTCCGTGGGGAAGGGGAGTCAACAACCCATTGGGTACGCCGCTTGAAATCTTGCACTCGCCGATCGATCAACGCTGACTCGCGATCTTAACCCGAGGGCAACCGCCGTTTAAGCCTTTAAAGTTGAAGTTGGGGCGATGAAGCAGTTTTGTAATGACATGGGCACTCTCATGGGCGCTTTAGTGAAGTATGCTGATTCTCGATAGTACCAAGGATCCCGAGTCCGACGATGACGAGACAGGAAGGGAAGGAAGAACAGCAACTCCAAGGGCCAGCAACATCACTCGCAGTAATGGTGGAGGCAAGCGAAGTTTAATGGCAACATGGACTTCAGAGCCAACACCAACGCCAGCAGACAAGGGCCAGCGCGCAAGGGTAAACACCAATCGGTGGAGCGCCTAATCCCAATCCGACCGCTTGAACTATCTGCTTGAATCAACCCCGTCCAAGCATGGGACGAAGGAGACGCCAAAGAAACCACCTCCGAAGGATTGCTACATTATGCAGGAGTTCAAGAGTTCTAATGCTTTCCGGATGATCAAGGTTCCGCGGCGTTCAGATCCGGCCGGTTACGGTGGAGGAAATTCGTTCAGGATTTAATGGTAATCCGGCGACATAACAATCGTAATAATCGAATAACCAAGGTGGTTACAACCAGCAGCAAGAACAATAATGGGTTATCGAGCAACCCAAAGCAGTTGAATAGTGGGCAGTACCATGTCTTCACCACCAGCTTAGACAAGCGAGACCGAAGCTTCGTAGCGGGCAATAACGCCGTTGAACCGCCGTGCCTCATTACCTACGCTGGTCGAGCAGCCCATTGTATGGAGTAGAGAGGATCATCCTCCCGGTTGACAATCCGGTCAGCTAGCCCTCGTGGTGGCACCTCGTGGGAGGTTATAAGTTCACCAAGGTGCTCATGGACGGAGGGAGCAGCATTAACATCCTGTACTATGAGACCTTCCGTCGATGGGGTTAACAGATAAACATCTCAAACCGCCCAATACAAAGGTTCCATGGTGTGGTACCGCAAGTCAGCATATCCGTTGGTAAAATAGCTCGAAGTGGCCTTTGGAGATGAATATGACTCCAGATCGAAACATTGACGTTTGAAGTGGTAAAAATCCAAAGTCCATATCACGCCTTATTTGGGCGGCCGGCTTAAGCCAAGTTCATGGCACGGCCTTGTTATATCTATTTCAGCTCAAGATGCCGGGTCACAAGGGGACAATAACGGTTCATGGGAGCCGCAAGATCGCTTTGGAATGTGAGGAAGGTGATGCGGCTTACGCAGAGTCGGTTTGTGCCACCGAGGAGCTGAAGTATTATAAGGACAATGTTGATCCGCGGACATGACTCCATTGAAGAAGCCAACTACAGAGCATGATCCGCCCTGAAATTCAAATCGGCAGCCGAGACTAAGCTTGTTGACTTCGTGTTCGGCGATTCGCCCAAGCAGTTCAAAGATCGCGCAACTTGATCCGAAATAGGAAAGCGCTCCATCGAAGTTCATCCGTGAGAATCGACATTTTTGCATGGAAGCCTTCCGACATGCCGTGTACCGAGGCAACTCGCTGAGCACACTCTTAATGTTGATCCCAAGTACAAACCGTGAAGCAAGGCCCGCCGTTTAACGAAGAAAGGCGAAGGCCATTGAGAGGAGGTGGCTGTGCTCTTAGCAGCTGGTTTTATCGCTGAAGTTTTCCATCCAGAGTGGCTTGCTAATCCGTGCTGGTTCTTAAGAAAACGGCACTTGGCGATGTGTGTGGATTACACAGATCTTAACAAGGCTTGTCCAAGAGATCCTTTTGCCCTCCCCGCATTGACCAGATTATTGATGCCATCAAGGGTTGTGAGCGCTTGAGCTTTTGATGCGATTTTCGGTATCATCGATCAAGATGGCAGTTATGGACCAGGAGAAGACGGCGCTTATCACTCCCTTTGAGCCTTCGCTATGTGTCTATGCCTTTGGGCTCAAGAGCGCCTAAGCAACTTATCAACGCTGTGTACAGAATTGCTCGCATAAACAGATCGGCCGTAATGTGCACGCCTATGTGGATGATATTGTGGTCAAGTCAAGGGAGAAGGAGACACCGATTGACGATTTGAAGGAAACCTTTGACAACCTCGCGGGTTTACAAGATGATGCTCAACCCGCCAAATGTGTCTTTGGTGTTCCGCAGTAGTGTTATTGGGTTTTCGTGTCCAACAGGGAATTGAAGCTAATCCGAGAAGATTACGGCTATTACCTCCCCGCTAAACCGGCGTATTAACGATGTCCAGCGCTTGGCAGGCCGGATTGCCGCTACCGAGCCGGTTTATCACCGCCTTTGAGAGAAGGCCATCCTTTGTACCAGATGCTCAAAAAGATGATCAGCTTTGTCTCGAGTCCGCCACCGATGAAGCGTTGAGGACTTAAAGCGCAATTGGCCAACCCGGCTGCGTTTCGCCGCCCCATTGACAAGGAGCCGCTTCGCTATATGTTGCTGCTAATGCCAGGCGGTCAGCGTGGCCATTGTGGTGGAGCGGAAGGAGGCAGGAAGGAGCATCCGTTCAACGTCCGTTTATTATATCAGCGAGGTACTTATCGAATCTAAGCAAAGGTATCCGCATTGGCGTAAGCTGGTATATGGAGTTTTTATGGCGTCGAAGTCAAGCAAGATTTCCAAGGGCACCCCATCACGGTGGTCAGTTCTGCTTCCTTAGGCGATATCATACGTAACCGGAAGCGATCGCCGGATTGCTAAGTGGGCTATAGAGCTTGGGCCGACGGTTCAAGTACGTGCTCGGACGGCGGTGAAGTCTCAAGCACTTGTGGATTTCATTAATGATTGGACGGAGTTGCAAGCACCAAGAAAAGCCGGATCACACATATTGACCATCCATTTTGACGGATCCAGCAATTGAGGGCTCGGGCTGAGTCGATTAACTTCCCCACGAGGTGACAAGTTTTGTTACGCTCTCCGCTTAATGTTCCCTTGTACTAACAATGCAGCTGAGTATGAAGCCTTGCTCCATGGTCTCCGGATGGCTAAGGAGATGAATCTAAGCCGGGTTAAGTGCTTCGTGACTCGGACCTAGTGGCTCAACAGTGTCCGCACTTGGGATTCAAAGGACCCACTCATGGCTGCATATCGTCGTGAGGTGGATATTGTCGCAGGTCATTTCAAGGGCTATCGTGGACCACGTGGACCGTCGGAAGAATGAAGCGGCGGACGCTTTAAGCCGGTTGGGCTCTCAACGCAAACCGTCCCGCCTAATGTTTTTCTCGACGCTGCACAACCCGCTTGGTCAAGCTCCCCGTGAAGCGGATTTGGCTATTCCTGATCCGGAGGCTCAATTGGTGGCAGCTCTTCACGCCACTCCGGATTGACGCTCTTATCTTGCGACATGAACCGGGCGAAGTTACCGTAAGATGAGACGCTGGTCCGGCAGATAGTCCGCGATCTAAGTCTATGACCATTGTTAATGGCGAATTGCATCATTGCAACGTGTCGTATGCTTTCAACGCTGTGTGTCCCCCGAGGAAGGCTGTGAAATATTGCGTGAGATCCACGGCGAGATTGTGGTCACCACGCCGTTCAAAATCCTTGGTGGCTAAAGCATTCCGCCACGGTTTCTATTGGTTGACCGCCATGCCGATGCGGAAGATCCGGTCGACGATGTGATGGTTGCCAAAAGTTTTCCAGACGCAGTTTCATGTACCGCCCAAGAATTGAGGATGATTCCAATTACTTGGCCGCTTATGCACTGGGGCTGGATATGGTTGGGCCTTTCAAAAGGTCCAAGGACAAGAAGACCCACCCACCGGTGGCGGTCGACAAGTTTACAAAGTGGGTAGAGGCGTAACCTCGTTAGCAAGTGTGATGCGCCATGGCGGTTCAGTTCATCAAAAGGTGATTTTCCGTTTGGCTTTCCACACAAGATCATCACGTATAATGGTACCAATTTGTCCAAAGGTGCCATGAAGGAGTTCTCGCGAACGTGAGCACATCCGCTTGACGCTTTCTTCAAGAGCTCACCCACAGTCCAATGGTCAAGCGGAAAGGGCTAATCAAGAGATCTTGAGAGGCATCAAGCCCCGGCTTATGGTCCCTTTGCAGAGGACACCGGGTTGTTGGGTAGAAGAGCTACCGTCTGTGTTATGGAGTATAAACACTACGCCTAACAGATCCACGGGATACACACCGTTCTTTATGGTCTATGGAGCGGAGGCGGTTCTCCCAAAGGACATCCGTCATGACTCACCTCGTGGCAGCTTATGTTGAAGCGACAACGAGACGGCACGGCAAGACGCTATGGACCGGTTGGATGAGGAGCGTGACATAGCAGCTGCCCGCCGATGATTTACCAACAGGATCTTCGCTGCTACCATAGTCGCCGGTCGTAACCGTAACTTTTCAAGAAGGAGATTTGGTGCTTCGCTCATCCAAGACCAGATCGATATGCACAAGTTATCCCCACCTTGGGAGGGACCTTTCGTGGTCAGCAAGAATCTGCACAACGGGTCGCATTATCTCGATCGATATTCGAGAGCATAAAGACTCACGACGCCGAGGAGGAGACCAACAGTCGTGGAACATAGCTCATCTTCGCCTTATTATACCCGAGCCATCGGCTCTACTTATGTACATATTATGACAAAGGTATATATTATGAATAAAGTAATAAACCGGAGCCTCAAATAAAGCGGGTATCTGCTCACTACATCATGCGTGGTTACATGGAGTTGTTCTGCTTTAAAGCGGCCTCCGTTTACCCCCGAGTTTGCTTTCCAAAAGCTTTATGATATCACTTGGGGCTTGGTCGTGTCCGAACCAATGCAACACCTTTTGATAGGCGAAAGCCACCAGATCACTTGGGGACATGGTCAAGTCTGAACCAACACGCTCTTGATCGCCTAAGGCCATAGAGTCACTTGGGGCTTGGTCGAACCCAACCATTGCCACGCCACTTGATCGGCATAATGCCACGGTTTCAGCTTGGGGACCTGGCTGACTTGAACCATGGCTACACCTTTATTGGGAGCTTGGTCGTGTCCCACCATGGTAACACCATCCGATCGGCTCAAGAAAGCCTCTTTTTGCAAACGGTTTATCATTGCCTTTGCTTCCATATTTTTTTCATAACTATTATTTGATTTTTGTTGCGCTTTCTTAAACCGACAACATTTTTAAACCGGTTCAAACTGTCAATTGATAGAATTCGTCCATTTTTAATCCGAGATAATTTTTCCGTTTGACTTTTTCTCGTTAACATCCCATTATGGAGTAACAGGGGCTTGTTATGATTCGCACGGTTTACATGGTAAACCGCATTATAAATAAAGGAGCTGTTTTCTCCTTTGACGGTAAGGGTTTATACAACCTCCGCTTCAAGATTGGCTAAGCCAACTTTATGCCCAGCGATGGCAGGTATTTTGTATCACAAATTTTGATTATATACCTCAATATTTCATTTCATATGAACGCCACAAGCCGGTTGGCGGTACAAACCGCCGTGGCGGTTTAAGATTTTGTGACCGCAGCAATATAGATTGAAAGTTTCGATCATTCAAGCAAAAGTATCAAGACCTATGCACGAAGGCATATTAAAAGCAAGAGTGTTGGCTATCCTATTACAAGGCAACATGGTGCCCAAATAAGATCATTGTTTCTTAGCGGAATATAATGAAGCAGCTATTCAAACCGCTTCCGGTTCATGCTTGCTCGCCGCCTGGTCCGAGGGTTGTGGGTCGCCCCGCCGCTTCAGCTTCTTCATCTCTACCCAGCGGCCGGAAGTCAACAAGGGTCCACCGATTCCCATTAAAGCTTGAAAGACAGCCTCCTCATGGATCAGGGAAGATGGTTCAATATCGAGCGTAAGTATGCTTACGGATCGGAGGGATCAGTTCTCCGCTTCAGAATAGGTGCAGCTACCGCTTGTTCTGATCATCATATTGAGCTTGATAATGCGACAAGTTTGCTTTTTCGCCAATTGGCAAGCTAGAGGGCGACACGCCCGGTTTATCGCTTCTCGTGTCATCTTCGCTGAACTCTAAGCCATCTTCCTTCAGACCGATAGCCCCGAGCTGCTTCAACAGATCGAATCGCACCCATGCTTTGGCCCGGATTAATGCGCATGGCGCCGGTTCGAGCAGCAGATTTCTTCAGCTCTTCAACCCGGAGGGAAGCATTGACAACCTCCTAAGAGTATCTTGAATTAAAGAGGGTGCTGGATTGTTATGTGATGCAAAGGAGATGATCCGCTGCGCCCAAAGGTACAGCTGTTCGATTAAAGTGTAGGCAGCTTTAATTTCATCCAATATCTGACCCTAAGTGACCAATGCGCAGCCTACAGATTACAAGAGAAATCACAAACCGGACTTATCATAAGAAGGCCAAGTTATCACAGAAGCCAAAGGAAGCTTACCAAAGATGGCAGCAGCCATGGCATGCACTTGCCGCTTCACGCTGGTCAGCCTCATCTACCACCGGTTTAAGGGCAGCTTCAGATTTTCAACCTTTTGGTTAAAGCGGCCTTTTCAAGATCCCATCCGCCCGCCGACTTGAACCACTCCTTGAGCTGCTCCATGGTAGTCAAGGCGGTTTTCAGCTCATCCTTGGCCTTGGAGGTTTCTCGCTTGTTGAGACTTCAGATTTTCTTGAAGATCATTGATTTGTGAGGCTTGTTGGCGATCTCACTCGCAACAAAAAGGGAGCATGTTAATATCTTCATTGCAAGTCCCAAGTGCATAACCAGTCATACACATGGCACTTGGGGGCTAATGCATATTTGATCTTCATCTGTCAATAAATCACAAAGTCCCAAGCTCAATACAGTATTCAACTTGGCACTTGGGGGCTAATGGCTATTTGCTCAACATGTTCTCGATGCGGCGATATAAATTACAGTCCCGGTTTAACTATATTAAGTTGAACAGACCTTGGGGGCTACATCAAGGATTCTCAAGCATTGAGTTTATGTTAAGTCCCGCTTAACTATATTAAGTTGAACTGCCCTTGGGAGCTACATCAGGATTCTCAAGCATTGAGTTTATGTTAAGTCCCGCTTAACTATACTAAGTTGAACCGCCCTTGGGGGCTAGGAGAGTTAACAAAATTGAAATATCCTAGCGGAAAAGAACATGGAGGTTACCTCAATTTTTCTTTCATCATCTTCACCAGCCAGCTTTCATAATCGCGGCTGGTATACAGCCGTTCAAGTAGCCGTAATGAAGGTCTTGGGGTTCAGAGCGCGTAAGTTGCCGATCAACATCCCACTTGCCCTTGCTCATAGTGGCAAACTCTTCTTGGCGTAATGTTTGATAAAGCGACCGGATTACCCGTTCACTATGGCCAAAGCCAGTAATCACAACGCCATCGCCCTTGGTATCACCGGTTTGACCAGGACAATGTTTGTTAGCAGGTCGGATTGACCGGTGGATTTTTCAATCCGGTTGGGCTTCGGGCTGGTCAGCAGGAAGGAGGTGTCAACAGCTTCAACAAAAAATCGCCATCTTGCAAGGGCGGATCATTTGGCGATCTTCACAGATAGCCGCTTCAAGATTTGGGGCGCCGTCCGCTCAGGGCGCTCTTCATCGGCCGGTTTATCCGCATTTAGGCTTTTGCTCGCCTAGGCTTGGCCCCGAAAAGGCACAATAATAACAAATATGGCATATACTACACAATGATGCAAGAGAAACAATATGAAAGGTATAACTTACCCAAGCACCGCTTTAAGTGGTGGCAGCCGAGAGGCTGATGACTCGCCAGATGAGGAATGGGAAGTGACCTGATAATCGGAGTCAGACGGATTAAGGGGTTGACGAAAACAACCTGCTTTAGGATAAGCACTGACAAGCAAATTAGAGACCTCTGAACGACGTTTCCGAACCGGACTGTTCGGTAAACCGTGGAGGTAACTACCGGGTCATTGTGCCGAAGTTGTGCGGCGAGCTTCATGTTGTTGAGTCTTCATAAGAAATTTGGGATCCAAGTAAGCAAGGGATGAGAAAATTTAATTTTCCGGTTGCCCGACGGATTTTTAGTGAAGGCAAAGGATTTGAGTCGAGGAGAGAATAGTTACCTCTACAACATCAAGATTACTGGTTTCAGCATCATCCCGACAAATATCATCATTAATTAGGCGGTGAAAAGTAAGCCAAGTGAATCAAGTTCTACCTCAAGGTCCGGATTACCCACATCATCATCCACACCGGATCAAGATGCAAGGTTTTCTCTTATGAGCAGTCTTCTTGACAGCTTTGGTCTTTTGCCGGATTGGTTTTTCCGGTTTGTCCGCTTCTCCGGTTTCTCTTGTGGACGCTTGCTCCGTAATGGATCATCACCCCGATTAAGCAGCAGTTGATGTTAAAATGATGCCGAAATAGCAGTAATATATTCAGTAAAAATAGTCAAGTCTTACGATGGTGGTTTGTTGGTAGCATGTATGGGAGCAGACCGTTCGGGCACGAGGTGTTCCGTTCATTCAACATTTTCTTCACAGCCTCGGTGACCTCATCATTGGTGAGCTGGATATTAACGTGTCTGAGGGGGTCGTTGACACTACCAAAGGTACTCACACATTAAACCGAGCGCTGGGAGAGGGGCAGATGCTCCATGATATCCAACAGCGCAAGTAGATCAATTCGTTAAACCATTGGCCATGAAGGCTCGAGCTTGAGAGTTGAGGAGCGATTTACTTTCTCTCATTGGCGTCAATCTTTATGAAAGGGATGTGTATTATCGAGTCACTCCGACGAAAACCGGGCAAAGGATTCTCATTGGCAGGTGAAGTGTCTCTGCAATAAAACCATGTTTGATTCCATTCCTTGGGGTGGCTGTGCAGTTTGACATGAGGATAAGTGACCTCCTTTCTTTTTGAATCGCCACACCACCCAATTCTGTGTTGGGCCCGCCGGTGAATTCAAGCGGCGGTTTAGATGGAAGCAGCTCTCTAAACAGTTCAACTGTGGGTTCTTCTTGAAAGTATGCCTCACAGAGCACTTGGAAGTGACAAATATTGGTAATGAATTGGGGCCCGTGATTCATGGACGGAGTTGAAAATTGGCTAACACATCCCGTAAAATTTTGAACCGGGCGGTTAAAACCCCGGCTAAGTGATCTCGCGAAAACTACAATTTATCCTTCTTGAGGTGTGGATGGACATTCTTGCCGTGAACCCTCCAATGGATAGTATTTTTACCGCTTAAAGCGCCAACAGACCAGATTGTTTAATTGAGTTTCGTGACACGGAAGGAGCCCAGCTTGCACTCATATACTTGTTTGGCCATCTACAAAAATATAAACCGGTTCAAGAAATGTGTTGGGACAAAGAGAGAACCGTGTACAATGCTAAATCGGAGACAAATATATCTAAACCGAGTTCTATGAACCGACAAGTTGTCCGTTAAGGAGTTCTCGTGGTTCAACAAGGGACTAATGGTGTATACCGTTTATTTAAATTTTTCTATGTTAAGTTAAACCGCCTGGTCTAAATATTGAAAACAATTGAGGTTATGAACGGCTAACTGTGCGTAAACAGGTTTCGCAAGAATTTCTACAACGAAGGATCCGCCGATCGTAAAAGAAGAAAATATCCAAAAAGAATAAAGCAAAGCAAAGATTGATGCAATGAGCACTAGATAATGTGCGAGATTTATGAAGGTGAGGACGAGACTACAGTGTGTACACTAGATGTCTATCTATCCAGAGTCCGGTATGAGCATGAATAGTTAATGGAGCACCAGCAAGAACAAGAAACCCTAGAACGGATCTAGGTCGAGGGAACCGAGGACCTACCTGAGTTGAGAAGATGCGAAGAGTGATGCTTCTCTAGTGCTGCTCAGTTTGATGCAGCGGCTCAAGACGGTGCAGAGGTCGATGGCGGCGGCGGAGCTCCGAGGCTAGCGACGCGAGGAAGACGAAGAGAAAGGGACGGAGGGAGAAAAGGAATGACCCTTCGTCCTATTTATAAGGCAAGATACCGTGTCAGCGCGTGAATCAAGGAGCCACAAATCTAGGAAGCAGAGCTGTCGCCGATTATTGTGGATCTGTTAAACAAAGAAGATATCATGAATTCTATCTTTATGGGGACGTCATGCCGATTTACAAAGAACCGGAGAAGGTGACATCACGGCGGTTCAACGATTTCAAGAAGGTATTGAAGATGAAGGTTTTATCAAGGATTGACATTAACCTGCTCAAATCAACTGGGCCTAATGTTGGGGATATTACTATCGGTATAAACCGCCTATCTAGGCCGGGTTAACTTCATCAAGAGTTCAACGGTGTAAAAGCCCAAGAGGCATGAAAGTAAGGGCCCAAGGCCTCTGTAGTCGGTTTAGAACCTCAGAGTCGTAAACCGCATGGTATGTAAACTTGTATTGTAAGTTAGAATAGAGAGAGACCAACCCGATACGAGTATGAACCGGAGATTGGGACTCTTCAACCGACGGGCCACCCGTATATAAGGGGACGCACCCGGATGGTTCAAGGAGACAACAACAACTCGAGGCCTAGGCGGCTTATTTGCTCCCTAGTCATCGAGACCACATCAATCCCATCACAACTAGACGTAGGCTTTTACCTTCATCAAGGGCCAACTAGTATAACTCTTGTGTCTTTAAGGCCCGCTTTTAACCCCTTCAAGTTAACCCATAGCGATGGCTCCACGACTAAGTCCTTTCATGAGGACATCCGCCGTGACAAAACCACTTACATGTTCCCTAATCAAGATAGAGACACAGCTCAACTCATATATTTTTAAGACACAAAGAGATAGATGTAATATAAGTGTGAGAAACTACACAACATTGTCAAGACTTTTAGTGTGCATCACATGAGAACATAACTGCTTATACAACTTAAACTGAAATCAACATAGAGCAAGAAGTAAGAACAGAATCCAGCTTAAAGAAATATGTTTAAAACATACCTGCTATGCCATTGGAGTTTCAATTGATCCTTCAAATTGAAAGTAGTTGGTATGAGTAAATACAAGGATGCAACAACAAAGGAGTATGTACCATAGCTATGGAATCGACCGAGAACAGCTTGCTCTTCCTCGCTTAAACGTGGAGTTTGGGCTAGCTGTGGTGGTCTTCGTGCTTTGGGCAATCGCAGAGCTTTACAAACTGCTCGTGGGGGGTACTGTGGTGGACATGGTACTTTGTCAACTATAAGTGGTTTACTATCCACTGGGTTGCGTTAGATGGGTTGTAGCTGGTTCTCCGCCCAACGGTGTAAGTGTGAAACTGGAAGAGTCTCGATTATGTGTGTGGGGCTAGTTTGTGGCCAAGACAACCATGGTTCTATCTGCATCGACGGGTAGCACTGCTTTTGTGAAGAACGGGTTTTGGTCCCTTAGATACGCCATCACCCCTCCAATTCAAATGGTCGATAAACAAGAAAAGAAATTGAACGTATGTACATTGTATGATATACAGATGTGGTAATTCACATATATGTTGTCTAACCAAATAGGACAAGATGACACAATTTCACATATATGATGCCTAACTAAACAGGATAGCATGACACAGCTTTCAGATATATGATGGATAACTTAACAGATATAATGGCATAATTCAACATATGATGAGTACCTAAACAGGATGACATGACAAACTATATGATGTCTTTCTAAAATAGGTTGGGATGAAATAATTCACATACATGTTGTCTAAGTATACAGTGATGTCATGATATAATTGACATAATTGATTCATATACTAAGCAGCTGGCACTCGCATGTATGATCTCTAAACTAAGCAGATAGAATTCAATATTGTGCATATGATGTCTAAACTAAGCAATGCAAGACACCATATGCATCATATGAGAAATATAAACATTGCAACTTAGAGCATACACCTCGTGGGATATAGGACTGGTCATCTGCCTTGGATTCCTCCTTGAGGAGCTCCTCAGAACCATCAAGATATATGCTTCAACAGTACCATTGCCTCCTCTCAAGACCTTGTTTTCACTCCATATTTTTCCATAACCGCTCAAATGGCTGATACACATGAAGAGTAGTTCAATATACACAGATTGTCGATAAATGGAATACGAATGAAAAAAAAAGATGGCATGAGATAATTCACATATATGATGCCCGCTCCATGGCGTGCATAATTCACATATATGATAACTGGCTGAAAACATGGCATTGCATAATTCACATATCCGATATAGAAAGCAAACAGAGGCATTCACACAAAGCATGTCTAATCTAAGCAGATGGCATGGCAATGCAAGACACCATATGCATGATATGAGCAATATAACCCAGCCAAGTTAGAGCATGCACCTCGGGGGGGGCATACGACCGGTCATCTCTCTCAATCCTCCTCCGAGGAGCTATTCAGAATCAAAGAAGAAATCTGCATCGACTGTAGCCCTCGACCGCCGTAAGACCTTGTTTTACTCCAGATTTTCCCATGACCGACTCAAATGGCTGATGCACAGAAGAGTAGATGAATGTATAAACATTGTTGACAAATGGAATACATTATGGAAAAACATATGGCATGATACAATTCACATATACGATGACTGGCTAAACAGGATGGCATTGCATGATTCACGTATATGATGCCTGGCTAAAGAAGAAGGCATTGCATATTCCTATATATTTTCCGTTTTAATATTTGTTTTTAGAGATTTCAAATGGACTACCACATACGGATGTATATAGACATATTTTAGAGTGTAGATTCACTCATTTTGTTCCGTATGTAGTCACTTGTTGAAATCTCTAAAAGACAAATATTTAGGAATGGTGGGAGTATGATATAGAAACCAAACAGGTGGCATTCACACAAAGCAAATCTAAACTAAGTCGATGACATATAAGATGTATAATGTAAGCAATGCAAGGTGCCATATGCATGATATGACCAACATCAAGATGCCAAAGTTAGAGCAAACACCTCGTGTGGTAAACAGCATGGTCGGCTCCTTCAATCTCCATCTCAATGCTATCTTCCTCTCGAATACAATCTGAAATGCAGGAGAGGGGGGGCACTTCGCCCACCATGGAGCAGCGCCTCATGACATTATATTCGCACGCAATGGTCTTCTTTTTTCTACATGTTCAAGACGATTGTGTACAATATCCGACATGCATAATAAAAAATAGTTAGATTTTGTAAGGCCTAAGGGTGCATGCAAAATCAAGACCGATGGTAGCAAACGAGTGGATGGATCCAAAACTAATGATAGCAGTGTAGATTATAGCTTCAGCTTAAAAGATAGACAATGGATCATCTATTGTTTGTTGCCCACCCAACATGAACCACATAGAAGACCCTAGATGAACCAGATAGTAGATAGATACTATTCGTTGTCGGCTCGATATGAGACCCATGGGCAATTCAAAACTCAAGATTGAACGATAAAGTAGCGTAATAATAACCGATGTATAACGAAGCAAACACGAAGATCATGACCTCTCTTCCGAACTGTCTAGTTCTCGTGTTCATCTGCTCACCGATGATGGTAATGCAGTTGGCGGGCTGTCGCAACGGGAAGATGATCTCGAGGCGGCGAAAGAAAGTCTGCAGGGTGATCTCTCGCTAAGTGAACGCTTCGTCGATGGTGCACCTCGTGGGTGGATGACGACGGCAAGAGCATGACATAACACACGTAGTTTTTTGAGGCCAATCTGAAAATGAAGTAAATCTGTAAGGGCCTTAGAATTGGAGGATTCTATAAACACAGGATAGGAAAAACACAGAATAGGATAGGAATGCACGTGCAAAACAGAGCATTTGGAAACATAGGATTTCACCAACCTAGGTGTTTGGCTCACATGAATTGGAAGAACAGAGGAATGGAGAAACAAAGTGATGCGACGAGTGTACAACCTCTTTGGCATAGCCTTGTGGACCTCAAAGATCATTGGGTTGGACGTGGAGGATGGTGATGATGTCTGTGTGACTGCTTGAGGCGGGAAGAAGATCCGAGGCCTCGAAACGGGCGCCGAGGGTATCGCTCACTGTGATGGACGGTTCCGCTGTTGGAGCAGCTCGCTAAGGTGTACAATGACGAGGCTGAAGCATGACAAGACATACAACTTTAATCTGAAGTGGGACCCTAATATCATCTGCAATAGATGATGTAAAATACATCACCAAAAGTGCTAGATGTAAACGATCAGCCGCACCACGCCGCCGCCCGACAGATGATGTAAGTACTGTTCACTTTGAACTTAATCAAGAAAATGAACTTCATAGTCGAAACTGAATTTTACCTTCAAACTGATTGAACTAGTAACAGAGCATTGCAATAGATGTTTAGGGCGCTCGAGCACTAGTAGCAGAGAAGCAAAGGATCTAAATCAGCAGACGCCGAGCAGGGAACGACTAGCAGAGCAAGTTGTGCAAGAGCACCGCGAAGCGAAAAGCTAAAGCAGCAACTCCTCGAGCTGCCGGAGGTCATGCAGCAAGAGCAGCAGCACAAGCGAGAGCAAGAGCAGAGCAGCAGCATGAACGAAAGCAGGAGGAGGCAGCAGCGCGACCGACAAGAAGAACAGAGCAGCAGCGCGAAAGCGAGAGCCGAGCAGCTGCAGCTAGTGCCGCTGTGGAAGTCGCCACGAGGAAGCAACGACATGGGGAGAGACGCCGGATGATGTGGCCGGCGACGGCGCCGCCGATGGAGATGCCATGTTCGCCGGTATCGACACCGCAGCCCCGAGATCGAATAAAAGATAAAATGCAGCGGTGAGTGCAGAACCTCCTTGGTGGCGCCGAGTTGGCCTCGCTTCATCGGGGAATTGGTGAGGGTGATGCGTTCCGTGGGGCAGGTCAAGACGGCGCTGTGGGGATTGAGGTGGCGCGATAGACGAGGCGAACATCGGGCAGCTCCTTGGAGGTGGAGGACGGGCGGTTGATCCGCGGGACGACGAGATCGACAACGGATCCTCATCCGTGCGGTGGATGAGGGACGGCGAGCTGTTGCGGTGGACGACGTAGTCGGGAAGAGTCTCCTGATGGGCGGCGGTCGGGAGGCCGACGGAGGAGCGTGGGTTTCAAGGGTTTTGGCGGCCTCGTGTACGAATGGGGAGGCGAAGGGGAGGGGGAGCCAAGCTTAGGGACGCGCTTGTCCAAATGTAGGGTAAGTTACAAAGATACCCCACCGGTTTTGACACCACGACGTGGAGCTTCATTTCCGCCGAGGGGTAGAAGGGGATTTCACGTGTCCGGGCTGCGGAGCGATTTCGATGAGGAGGGAGTTCTCGCTGGCCCAAATTTCGATAACAAGGCGCTGGGTTGAAGAAGGGAGTTTCAAAGCAGGTGAGACAAAAGATACCGAGCTTGAAAATTTCGGATAACAAGGTGCGGATTCCTTGTTCGGCAGACAAACTTAACGTAAAAAAATCATACAAGACACAAGAGAGTCATGTCCCTTTACTATATTGCTATAGATGCCATTGAAAAACTACAAGAAAATGTAAAAAATCGAGAACAAGATTACCCCAAGACAAGCACCAAATCGATTCGCACTTCCTCAACAACAACAAAAACAAATCAATTCCCACCAAAGAAAGAGTAATGTCCCTTTTATATGATTAGAGATGCCATGATCTCAATTTCAATTTTTGAATCCACGTTATGTTGAATTCAATATATCATTAGGTGACCTTGCGTTTATAATTGATGTAGTCGTACATTTTGATCTTCCATCATATATGAACATTTTACTCCACCATGTGAACATATATATTGTCGCTCACCATATGGACTAAATTTGAATCAATTTTCCTTATTTGAATACGATTGTTGTCAAGTTATACAATAATTTAAATATTATCTTGATAACAAAAAGACATGCATATAGCAGTAATCATATTTCACTATGAACTACATGTACCATACGCCTCCAATTCAAATATTTGTATCCATTTTATGTTGAATTCAAATCATAGTACATTATTGGTCTAGGTAGCTAGATGTTCGATAATCTAAACCCTGTTTTCATACGATAATTTTGGCTGAATTGGGACAAGTTTAGGTATAAGCCTCTTGCAAAACCGGAGATTCTCTCAACAAGCCTCGTGGTTCCGAGAGGGAACGTGTCACCTTTGTGTGCTAAACGATATACGCTGCCTCTCCCCGATTTTATTTACAGAGGCAACATAGAACTATATGAGTGCCTTGTTAAATTTTGGAATTATTTCGGTTCATTTGGCCTTTTATACATTAATTGAGTTTCGGACTTTTAATGTGCATAATCTAAATATGAATTGCATGCACATGCTCCGGCACCAAAGTGGGTTGAAAAATCACATGTGTGTCCTTGGTTGAATTTCTAGGTCCCATGGAAGAAATGAGAATGAAATTCAAACATCTCAAGGCCATGACTCTGCCGAGAACATCGAGAAACTTAGATTTTAAATTCATGTAAATCCAAACTCGCTGGAAATCATGAAACTTGGCATGGTGTCATGTCATGGCACTAACATGTTGTGGTAAAAATTAATGATTTGGAAGCTCGTGGTTCTAAGAGGAACGTACACCTTTGAGTGTGAAACGATATACGCCCCCCCTTTTGAGTTTCTTAACAAAGGCAACATAGAACTACATTAGTGCCATGTTAAATTTTGGAATTATTCCGGTTCGCTTGTCGCTTTTTATACATTAATTGAGTTTCGGTCATTTAATGTGCATAAGTCAAATTTGAACTACAAGCACATGCTCTCGCACCAAAGTTGGTTGAAAATCACATTTGTGTCCTCGGTGAATTTCTAGGTCCCATGCAAGAAATGAGAATAAAATTAAAACATCTGGGCATCGTGGCTTGGCCGAGAACATTGAGAAACTTGGTTTTAAAATTTTGTAAATCCAAAACACGCCTGAAAATCATGAAACTTGGCATGGATGTCATGTCATGGTACTACCATGTTGTGGTAAAAAATGGCCTAATAGGAACAGATTTTGGTATAAGCTTCTTGCAAACCAAGCTTCTCTCAAGAAGGCTCGTGGTTCTAAGAGGAACGTGTCACCTTTGAGTGCTAAACGATATACGCTTGTCCCCTTGAGTTTATTTACAAAGGCAACATAGAACTACATGAGTGCCCTGTTAAATTTTGGAATTATTCCAGCTTGCTTGGCCTTATTTACACATTAATTGAGTTTTTGGTCATTTAATGTGCATAATTCAAATTTGAACTACAAGCACGTGCTCCTGCACCAAAGTTGGTTGAAAATCACATTTGTGTCCTCGGTGAATTTCTACTCCCATGCAAAAATGAGAATAAGATTCAAACATCTGGGCATCATGGCTCGGTCGAGAACATTGAGAAACTTGGTTTTAAAATCATGAAACTTGGCATGGTGTCATGTCATGGTAGTACCATGCCGTGGTATAAAAAATTGGCCGAATAGGAACAAATTTTGGTATAAGCTTGCAAATCGGAGCTTCTCTCAAGAAGGCTCGTGGTTCCTGGAGGAACGTGTCACCTTTGTGTGCATAATTCAAATTTGAAATACAAGCACATGTTCCAAAGGCACCAAAGTTGGTTGAAAAATCACATTGTGTCCTCGGTAAATTTCTAGGTTCCATGCAAGAAATGGAATGAAATTCAAAATTTGCGCCGTGGCTGGGTTGGAAACATTGAGAAACTTAGTTTTTAATTCTGTAAATCCAAAACACGCATGAAAATAATGAATTTGGCTTGGTGCCATGACATGGCACCAACATGTTGTGGTAAATTTGCAGTCCGACGGCGGTTACGCATACATTAACAATCAACAAAGTCATTTTGGAACAAGTGCTGTCACGCTACAATCGAAACACAAGTATTGAAACCGTATGCTTCTACTTACTAGTACCATTTACGTGCCGCCACGCCGCCCCCATTTTTTATTAGCTAGGAGGCGCCGTGGTAGTAGCTATTTGAGTACGAGAGGCGCAATCGACCTCGTGTGTGCTTATCGGGAGGAGAGCCCTTGACCTCCATCCGCCGCCCACCTCTCTCCCAAGGTCTCCATTAATGGCGCCCGAGCCTCTGCTTAATGGCGTGGCTATGTCTCACTCGACTGAGATTTAAGAGAGAGAAAAGAAAATCTGAAAGCACGGATCTTGATGTAAGATCCGACGGACCTATATAGCATCTATCATGACTTATAGCAAGACCGATGAATATATAAGGACGATTTTATTTTTTTTGATCAAAGAAGGGCTTGCCCTTCCGATTTTCATTATCAAAGCCACCACAATTCACAAGAAGTTCAGCACAACTCCAGCCTAACACGAAGGACTAAAAGCTACGCACTGATTGAAATCGAATATCCCAAGAGGCCAACAAAGGCCAAACATCCGCTTAGAACCCAACATTTCACAACCGACGACACAATCCACATCCTAAACCGATTATTACATCAAAAGAAACCAGAAACTAAAGGAAGCCCAACAAAGAACTAGAAGAACAAGAACGCCGTGGTCGCCACAAAGAAGAGTTTTCTTCATTCCAGCTCGCAACATTGATCTTCCAGAGAAAGATAAGGACGATTAATTGTCTTACATAATTAGAAAGATAATTAAAAGCCACATGCGGCTACGCCCAAATACACAAGGGCAAAAGAAGAAGGAAGACAAGGATCCGCTCGCTGATCTCTACTTTCTTGATGCGTTGTCGCAGTCGCGGAACTAGTCTCCGCGGCGAAGCGGCGATGAGTTTTTTGTGTCCTCAAGACGCTGCTTGAGAACATCCACGGATTCCTCCACCAGCCTTTGGCGCTTGCTTGCGGAGCATGTCATTCTTGTCCATAAGTTTCTTGACGATGACGCCGGTCCTCTTCAACAAGGCACCGGTCTCTCCTCGCTGGTCTGCACTTCGGACGATCTTCTCCTCAAGCAGGTCGCGCCGCCCGAGCTCTCATTGCCTCCCTTAGTTGTCGGATGACGCCGTAGCCTGTTCAAACGAGGCTTTCACGCCGTCCCGCAACCTCGCCAAGCCGGAGATCTGATCCATCCGCTATGGACGATCGCATGCATGCGCCAGAATACCATCGCCACCCGCGAGAAATTTTCCCTGTGCCGCGGGCGCCGGCGGGACATCTCGCTGCATTCGTGGCGCGGCGGGACATCTTCGCTGCTTAAGGGCGCGGCCGACCGGTTCTGCTGATCGACGGCGCGACGGACCTCCGTGGTTGCTTCAGCCGGCGCGGGCGGGACCTTCAGTGTTGCTACTTCGCGGCGGCGGGATATGTCGGTTGCTCGCAGCGAGGCGGACATCTCTCGTGCTTCCGCTTCCATGCTCGCCTCCTCGTGGCAATCTTCGACCTGTAACTCACGCTGGCCATGGCGTATACAAGGAAGGATGCTGAATGACTTGTTTGTTTTTGTGGATGAGGAGTTGAGGAGGAATGTGCAGTCATCTTGGCATACTAGTATTTATAACCTAGTACTAATACGCCCCTAAGTGGGAAACCGCTTAGGTTGTGATCGGTGTGAACAGGTTTGGAATTCAATATACGCCCTAAGTGGGAAACCGCTTAGGTTGTGATCGTGTGAAAAGGTTTGTAATTCAATATAGCGTGAGTAATTTGAATGTGACGAGACGCAAGCTCAAAATTTATTGACGGTTCTAGTTTCAAGTGCGGCACTATTCCCGGATGGAGTACTTCTTTTTCTACTCCCTCCTTTCCGGTTTTATAAGGCTTATCTCAAAATTTTAGTTTTTCCATTTTATAAGGCTCAATTTCGTTGTTCTCCAACACATGTTCAGATTCTAAGGTGCATTAAATCATTGCATACAAGTATTAAGAGAAAATTGATCAATGCATGTACTTTATGCATGCATTGCAATTAATGCATTGATAAACATAATTTTTGAGAAAACAAGAGCATTAATTAGGTGCTTTTTCAAACTACAAAAATATTCCACCACTCACCATAAACCGGAAAGGAGGGAGTATCTGTGTAATGCAATAACCGCACCGTCAGATACATATCTTATGGTTAATGGGGCGCTCAACAAGAATAGCCGCTGCGATGCAGCTCTAGGCTAGTCTTTTCGCACGCATTAAACCTATCTCTCGACTTCTCGCACGCACCATTGTGCCACCCACAAAAACTTGTACTCTGAGTTTAGTAGTACGTTATACAGAAGAGAAGAGGTGCACACACGCACTCGCCCTCTCACACACACGCCTATTTTTTCTCGAAAAGGAGGATGATGACCCCGCCTCTCGTGATCCGGAGTCACACACGATCTCAGTAGCTACTAATTGTAGTGTTCTCAACCATCCGATTGGCTCTATCATGGATGTACCTATATACTAAAACATGTCTAGATACATCTATATTTTGACAAATGGAAGGCATGTATTGTGGAACGGAGGAAGTTGTCATCAAATGGATAAAAGGGACGATCTAGAACTTAAATACGCCTACATACATCTCCTTTTATCCATTTTGATGACAAGTAGTACTTCTTACCCAAAGGAACTTTATATTCAATGCACACAAAATATCCGCTCGACTCGTTGGAAATTACCGATCCGATGTCAAGTAATTGCTGCATCGCCACCAAAACCCACCATTTCTTAAGCTAAAGTAGACCAAGGTAATCCCTATATTAGCATATTACTAAGATAAACAGTAAGGCACCGTCAAACATTTAGGACGTGAGCTTGTCAATCTGAATGTGGAGGACACAAGCTTAGCCCCGCCAGCAGCTTGGGCGGAACTGCCAAGAAGGTCAGCCTCGCACGCCGACGCTTGCCGGGATCCTTGCTGCTTGTCACCCATTTCCATCTTGACGGCATCGGTCGTGTTTTGGCTCCCTAATGGGCCGCTCGCCCACATCTTGGCCAAGTAGTGCGGCAGGGGGACGCCTCGCCTCGATGCAGCACGATCGACACGGCGATAGGCGCGCCGATGTCGAGCATGCCGCCGACCAAGAAAAACGCGGCGGTCCTCCTCCGCTAACAACAAGAGTCGGGTTCGACAAAGCTGGCACTTGCAGCTGGAGCACCTTGCCGATCGGGATCCCGTGCACGGCATGGATGCGCGGTGCCGATGTGGTGGTAGATACCGGCGGCCTTCGTAGCCGCATGCACGCACGGGCATTTGCAGGGGCGCGAGCGACACACGCTCGTGATCGGCGAGCTTGTGGTAAGTGACGGAGACCACAACCTTCGTGGTGAGCACTCCACCTCACCGACGAAAGGACGGAGTCCACCGCCGTGTTCCGCACGCCGGGCCACCGCCACACACTTCGCACCGCCGCTGGTTCCTGGCGCCCACGCTGCAGTCCGCGCAGGCCGTGCCCTCCCTTGCACCGCAGAAATCAATCCAACATCACATCAATCAAGAAACCTGCACCTTGCTCAATCAGCCGAACGGACGAGGTGTATTCAACCTCATACACCGGAGGCGTCAAGGGGCGGAGGCACAAGGGGCGTGGAGCACGGTGAGGTCCATCGAGACCTTAGAGAGCTCCATCGCCGGGTCCTGCCTCTTCGGGTCCGCATGATCTCGCCTCCTCGTGCACAACCATCTCGACTTGGGCCGGGTATTACAAAGCTTATCACACATATTTTATACTCCTCCATTCCTAAATGTACTCCCTCCGTCGAATTATTTGTTCGAAATGGATGTATCTAGAACTAAAATACGCCTAGATGCATCCATTTCGCAACAAGTAAGGCTGGCCATAGTGGGAGTAACATAAGTAGTATCATGCACTTGGGACTCGCAAACATGCTTATGTGGCAGGCAATTAAAGAAGAGAGAGATGGTTATAGTAACATAGGTAGATACCGTAACAAAATAAATATGGTGCTACTATGTGTCATGCATGGCAATAAATGGGACCATCTATGATACTACTAATCTATGATACTATGCACTATAGAGGTACTCCGTCCGTCCCATAATGTAAGACGTTTTTTGACACTACACTAGTAACGTATGCATGTTACTAGTCTAAGTTACTCCCCACTATGACCAGCCTAATTCTGAACGGAGGGAGTAAGTCTTTATAGAGATTTCACTAGGTGTACTACATAAGGAGCAAAATGAATGAATACACACTTAAAATGCATCTATATACATCCATATGTAATTCATAATGGAATCCCTACAAAGACTTATAATTTAGGAACGGAGGGAGTACTACTTCAAGGTGCATTAAATCAACACATGCAAGTACTATCAAAAGAAGAGTCACGGCATGCATGCATGCGTTGTAATTAATGCATCGGTAAATGCAAATTATTGAAATATATCGAGTGCAATGCTTTGATGTGTCGCACAACTCGCACATCAACGAGAAGTTTGATTATCCTCTCCTCGTGGACTTAATCGCACTCGCTTTTGGCTCTATGACAGGTTGGCCACACACTGCCGGGCCCACCTGCCATACACGCAAAGACAGTGAGCGCCCCTCCTCGCCCATGAGCATGGTGGCTGGCAAGAATAGGAGAAGCTGCCACACGCCTCCCTCTCGCACGCGGTGGACATGCAGCAGTTCAATCGGTGTCGATGGCTGTGGCGCATCGTAGTACTCTCGAGTGCGTGAGTACACCATCATTGTTCGACTTCAAGAGGCGAAGAGCCAAGCGCAGCCCGGACGCCGTGGGCAGTTTCATGTGTAGAGTAGTCTAGATAGCGGTACCGTGCCTGTAAGCTTAAAATCGCTGGGGTCGGCTCCATGCTATGTGGCTGTCTCAAGTTTTTTTAATTAAAATAGTCTTCGCCCTACCTGTCACCCTCGGTGATTGTAGTTTGCACGCCTATCCGGTCAAGACAGGAATATATATTTTAATTTGTTTTTTTTCAAAAGGGGATTTCGCCTCCGCATCGTAACGATGCATACGGCCACATATTTTTAATTTGTGGTGGGTAAATGTTAGAGGTTGCAGCAAATATATTGTACATCGCGGGTCTTTCAGCCAAGTTTAGAGGCAAGCATGTGGGGCCATATGATGTGTCGCAATAACTCAGAGAACGAGGAGAAGCTTGATTTTATTACACGCCTTTCTCCTCGCCATGCGCTGTTGCTGTCGCAAACGAGGACAGGCTTGCTTAGTAGTACTTCTACAACAAGTTATCCGCTCCGGCCATGTGGTTGGACATGCAGCAAAGGATTCGACACTCGTAGAAGCAGTAGTAGTAACATTATTGTTCGCCTTTCTCAAGAGGCGAAGAGCCAAGCGCAAACCGAACGCTGCGCTATGTAACGAGGCTTATAGCCGTGCTCTTGCATGAGACAAAATTGCTATGTGAGCCCACTATTGTACTAGTACGCATAACTACTTGCTAGTATAGCCCTCAGTAAACCAGAAAGGAGTATTTGCCCTTCTAGAGATTTCAACAAGTGACTAGACTACACCGAGACGGAGTACATATGGAGCAAAATGAGTGAATCTGCACCGTAAATAAATACGCATTAGTTCTATCATTTTCTCTCCGAGGTGCACAATATTGAGTATACCGACTAGTCTCTTTTTGACACGCATTTACGTTGTTTTTTTTGACACAAGATGACGCAAGCGCCATGTACACGCCGCATACACTCACCCCTATGAACGCACACACGCACGCCACTATCATCTTGAAATTTACGACCACCATAGGCACCTCGTCGTCGACGGGTCCATAGGTGCTTGAATGCCAAGGAGGAAGAGGGCAGCGGTTCCCAGACGTTGAACGGTCAATGATGCATCCTCAATTACATGCGAGGGAATTAATTGGAGAAGGCATCAGAGCCAAGATGATGTGAATGCAACAGAGTTTGACTCTCATATAATAAAGGTGCCCCACCACTCCAATCCATCTACTTCCAAGTCTCTCGCAACACCGCTCACCCAATCCAAGACCAAGTGACCGTGGGCCACAAGCACCTATGGAGGCGATGGACGCGAGCGGCAATGGCTGTGCTAAATCATCCAAGGCGCCGCATGCGCCCCAAGATCGCAGAGATTTCTAGACGGTGCTGGCAACCGCAGGCATCGTAGTTCTCGCCGACGCAGGCTTCGCCTCGCATGGACGCATATGATGGTCAAGTCCATCCGCAAGTTCAGCACCGCCAAGAAGCGCTGCGGACGACCTTGCCAGCATCGCTCCAGCCCGCGCCAGTGCTCCTCATTGCCTGCCACCCTCATCGGCCTACATGGTGACGAACTCTTTTCAAGCCCTTGTGGTTCTCGCAGGTGCCGGAGGTCGCGACGAAGAATGTGCACTCGAGGCTGCGTTTCCACAGCTACCGCCATGCAAGAAACCGCCGACCTGCACATCCACGCCTACGAGGAAATTGTCTACATAGGCCACTAGAACGCATGCTAGGACAGAAAGACGTTGGCCTTCTTCCAGCGGCTGGAATCTTTGGACGCCATTTTTTAGAAGCACGTCGACCTGGCCACAAAAGTCGCTGCTACTTAGGCGCCAGACGGTGGGCGGGCGCCTATGTCGAGGAGGTGGACGCCGCCGATGGATGCATCTCTTCTTCTTGCCTCCTCAGTAATCCAGCACCGCATCGCCTCGTGGCCTTAATGTTTTATTAGATAGTATTCCTCCGCTCCCAAATATAAGTCTTTCTAAAGATTCCAGCAAGTGACTACTACATATAAAGCAAAATGAGTGAATCTACACTCTAAACTATGTCCTCATACATCCAGATGTTGTATTCCTTTTGAACTAGTATCTAAAAAGGCTTATATTTATGAACGGAGGGAGTATATGGCATTTTTATTCCAACAGTAACGCTTTCACCGTGAGGTGGGGTCAAGAGCTGAGCAAACTCACCCCACCCACCGGGTGTCGGCCGAGTTTAGAATTAGAAGAGAGAAACGAGGGAGGAGAGCTAGCTGTAGAATGAATGTTGTTGTTAGATGGGACTCGTGTTTATAGAATAGGAGTACTGAGCACTCGTGCCTCTTTTTTTTGAGGGAAAAATTAGTCGTATGTCTAGTACCACTAGTTGGGTGCGTGCAACCTATAGCTTTCATCACGTTAGGTCTCCTTTTCGAACCGCGGCTACGCTTCACAATACATATTTTTTCACGCATTTATCCTCCTATATGTACTCCTAGGCTATTTCCACGTGCTACCATTCACAGAAATGTGGGACATAGAGCATCTGGATCATAGTGCATGCACGACTCGGAGCATATGCTGGGGTACTTTACATTTCAGACCTCACGTAATTACATGCAAACCCCCTGTAAGAATAAATAATCAATGAATTACTACATGAAACCGGATTATTTTCGTGGAAACCGGAGCACGCTCATAAATTTTGGACATAACACGCTTATAAAAATGACCGACCTAAACCAGTCTAAGGGCCTTTGATTTTTCCCAATAAAAGGGCCTCTTTAATTGTGAGGATACCGAAAACACAGTGAATGGGGAAAGTATGATGGCGATGAACCGAGACGAGGAGAACTCTAGCTCGCTTGGATTTCGGGTTCCGCAGAACCTTGAGGTTCAACACCGGGTGCGCAAGATCCAACCTCCACCGCCTCGCATGGCCAATCGCAGGGACCTAAACTACTAAATAGAACAGCACAAGAGACACGAGATTTATACTAGTTCGGCCACCGCTAGGTGTAATACCCTACTCTAGTTTGTGGTGTGGTGGATTGCCCTGGGCTGATGAGGAACAAGATAGGAAGAACAGCCTCATGAGGGACTGTTCGTGGGTGTGATGAACTGCTAGGTGGTGTTCAGCTGTTTCTAGCTATCGGTTCCTTGGTGAGGATTCCGATCTCATACCGGGGCCGATCCTCTACCATGGAGATAGCTACTCCTATTTATAGGCAAAGGCCCGGCCTCTTCCCAAATATTGAGCTGGAAGGGTGCCAACAATTGGCCATTTTGAAGGGGAACAGCTGGTACACTTATCCCGACTAAAGTTGGTCCTCGCCGCCAAAGGCTTTGGTGATGACGCCTGCTTGGGCTCCACGATGACTCCTTCCAGCCGCTGGGGCTGGTCTTGGTCTTGTTGCACTAAAACGGATGCCTTGCTTGATGCTCGCCTGCACTTGCTCCCTTTGGCAAGAAAGGGAAAGGAGGACGCCATGGGTCGGCGCCTCCATCGGCGCGCCTTGGTCGCCATGGTTATGCCATGGGCACCTCGCGAGGTACCCCGCCTTGAACTCTCCGCCTCATGAGCCACCCGACGAGGCCATGCCCGAGGAAGCCCTTGTCGTCCGCCCCACGAGGCTTAGCCCTCGTGAGGGTCTTGATCTTGTGTAGATGAAGATGGGCCGCCCTGACCTCCTTTTGAGCCACTCCAGCTGCAGTGCAAGTCCGGGACCCCTGCTCCTGTAACGCCGACAGAGCTCCCCTGGCCCACGGGCGCCAACTTGGCCGCAGCAGAGGCGAAGGGCAGGCGGCGTCAGCTGGCCCCAACAGCCTGTGGCCTTGGGCGCCAAGTGACGGTTGATCGACGCGGCGGCGCCTCAAGAATCGCAAGGGTTGATAACAGAAGCGCATCTTCCTTGCCTCCTTTACTGGCCATTGTTCTGATCCCCTTTCCGCGCCTCTCCTCTTGCTTCCAAGATCTTCAGATCCACTTCTTCAAGGTTCTAGATAGTCATGGCTCGCCAAACCTCCCGCCGGAGCCTGGTACTTCCCGCTTTGACCCGCCAAATGTGTGAGCTCTGAGCTCTGGTGCGCCGGGGATTGGAAGGGCAAGGCGCATGCCGATGGAACGGCGGTGTTCAGGTCGGCCTCCCCCTCGAGGGTCGGGGAGTACCTCTACCTTTCTTCGTGAGCGCCATCATTGCAGGTCCTGTGCCTCCTTTCTGAAGTTCTTTTCTCCGCCCTCCGCTACTACAATATTCAAGCTCGCACCTCCATCCCAACTCCGCCCTTCTTCCTCAATCTTCGCCACTATTGTGAGGCCCATGTTGGGGTGAAGCCCTCGGCCTTGCTGCGCCACTACTTCTTCCTCCGAACCTCCTGTTCCACACACAGGCGCGAAGCCACAGACACGGCATGAGCCATCGCCATTTCAAACCTTGGGAAGCGGATTGAGGGCTTCAGAGCAAGTGGTCTTGGTGGATGTCGGGCGATCCACCTCGGCTGACTCCCTGCCCACGGAGCCCGCAGAGAGTTCCGACGACTGGTCCCGAGCGGAGCTCGATCCTCATGGTCAGCCGGAGAAGATGGATGCAGATCTGAAGCCGGCCGATGCGGGCGGCGACGGTTGACCGTGTGTCGGCCGAGGAGTTCCCTGAGCACCAACTGGCCCGCTCTCCAAGACTCGCCTCATGTGGAGGCCTCACTCGAGCCCCTGTGGTCCCGGCCAGCGAGGATCCGTGACGGTCCTCTAGTCCTTGGTTGGGGACGACGGGCGAGACTAAAGGCGCCTCCGCCCTTGTTCCTTCACGAGGATTGGGAGAGGTAGTGGGGCCCATGCCCATCTTCAATGGGGACGGGCCCATGCCCGTGGAGGCCCGGAGGACCCAGTGGACGGTCCTCTTCCCGACTCCAGCCAAGAGGTGGAGAAAAGAGAGCCAGAGAGAGGGGCTGATCGGGGCAGAGTCAAGGGCCTCCCCGCAGCGCAGCCCCGCTGCTCCGCCTCCCCCGAGAGTGACGACGATGAGGATGAGGATGAGCGGGCGAGGCGTAAGCCTGCCCCGATCCCAAGAAGGACCGGACTGGCTGGTCCTCGCTGGTCCGCCTCCAACCCCGGGCGATCCGCAGACGCGCCTCCGCCTCCCGGGTCCCCTTGAAGCCGATCCCGCAGCCGGCTCTGGCTTCAAGCATGGCCGAGGCTGCTCGAGTCCACCAGCCACACTGTAAGTGCCTGCTTCCTGCCTTGATTATTGCTCTGCCGATGAGATCTGACGTCCATGTTCTTCGGCCAGCCGGCGCCAAGGGCGGTGCAAGCTGAAGGGGCTCCCGAGGCCCCATCCGTGGCGTGTGCCTCCGCCTCAAAAAGAAGATGATCCCGACGCCTGGCCTCCTGCCCGGGCGCCCTCGTTGAGGGTTCGGCCGAGCCTGGCCGGGCGAGCCAGCTCCTTGGCCCAGCGACTCCCGAGGTGCCTTGCTTACGCTGCCTCCACTGCCGTGGCGCCGTTAGTTCCGCCTCGCAGGCGCAGTGGTCACACAGCCGCTTTCCTCCTACTCCACCGACCGCTGCTCCTCGAATGCTGTTCTAGATTGCGCTGCTGTTGACCGACCGCCATGCAGATCTTCTAGGCGCCTACTCCGCGTCCCGATGGCTGGGCGCCGAGCTGGCTCTCGGCGGATTGGCCCGGCGCTTTGATTCGGCGGCGCTGGTCCAGGCCTCGACGGGCCATGGACGAGGAGAAGCAAGTTGTTCATGAGGTGAAGATTGCCCACGACGCTGCTCGGGGAGGCAGCCAAGCATCCAAGGTCGCCAGGAGACGCTGGAGGGCGAGCCAAGGGCTCTGCAGAATCCAGCTCGCCGAGGAGGCCCACTCTCCGCCAGAGCAGGAGGAGCGTGAAGGCTCATGAGGCGGCCAAGGACCGGGAAGCTGCAGCCAAGAAGCGCCACCGCCAGGCGCGCCTGGAGCAGGAGCTGGAGGCGCAGGAAGGTCGAGCTGCACGACAAGGCGCTGGTTCTGCGAAGATCGCGTGGCCTTCATGGATATGGAGGTGAAGGCTCGCGCCTCGCTAAGGGAGCTTTATGATAGCGCGTGGAGAGCCCACCGCCGGGCGCAGAGACGGCCCCTGCCAAGCTGCTTCCCTTCGGGTTCACGCCTTGAAGATGTCTCCTTGGTCTTGGCCCACACACGGCCGAGGCCGAGGCGCCGCGTCTTGTCTTCATGCACCGACGCCGATCCTCACCCACATCTATCTTCACGATCCCAGCGCCGACATGGACAGCTCCGCTGGAGCCAAGCAAGCGGCGAGCATGCAGCTGCCAGGCCGAGGCTGTGAAGGGTCAGCATGAGGCTCATTAGAAGTTCCGGCCTTTCAAGACCAAGACGGCTGGCGCTGCTGCCTCACATTTCACGAGGCGAGCCCACTCACTGCTCCAATCCGCCGACAAGTGACTCTGCTAGGCTTCTGCCTTCCTTTTAATTCCTGACATGTATCATGCCTCTGGGAGGCATTTAAACTTGCATTTGGTATTATGATAACAAAGTGGACTGTAATATTTTCTTTTTGAATTCTTTGAATTTGTGCTTCCTACTTGCTTATGTTCTACGCCGCAGAGCCCGCCCCACAAGATACCTCAAGCCGCCGCTAGCCCCGACCGGAAACCAGGACGGACCAAGGAGCGAGGGGCTACGTGATGTTAGGTTCTGAGTCGCGATGCTCAGGAGTCCCCTTGGCGCACAACAAGTAGGAGGTGAGACGGGCGGATCCACTGCTCTATGTTCTGCAGAGCCTGCCTCAAGATACCTCAACCGCCTTAGCCTTTCGGAACTAAGGGTGAGGGCTACGTGACCAGCTTAGGTTTCTCGAGTCGCGATGCTCAGAGTCCCTCGACGCCAAACGACATTCATACCTTTGGATCTGCTCGGGAGTGACGGCGACGAACCAGGCCCGAGGGGCTGGCTGGGTGGCGGCGCTGGGCGTGACCTGTGCGCAGCCCCTGTGCCCAGCCTCAAGGCTGGGCGCCCCGAGGGGAGGCGCGCGACGAGGCCGACACCGAGCCTCGGCCCTCGAGGTTGATGCGACCCGGGGCCACCTCGGCTTGTTTATCACCACCAGCTGAGCATAGCGCTCAAGACAGACGGGCATAGCCGCCTCAGTTGTCGCCGCCAAGCTGAGCATGGTGCTTCCACTGAACGTGGGGGGTCCCGGGAGGAGCCTCGGCGATAGCCCCACCGACACGTGGCTAGCACGGGCAGGGCTGGACGAGGTGTATCTGGCACCCGTGAGCCAGCTGGACTCACGGGCCCCACCAAGGCGGGTTGCGCTTGCCTGGCCTTATCTTCGAAAGTGTGTTCCTGCAAATTTGGCCAAATGTCGGTGTTTCACGCCTTTCTGGTCCCAGCTTCGGGCTGGTCTCAGTCACCGGCAAGCCGTGTCAGCTGATGCCATGGACAAGACCAGAGGGTGAGGGCCGAGAGCCGTAGGAGCCCTAAGTCATGATGCTCGTGCACCCCCTTTTTTTTGATCATACATGAGGGCAAGGCCCCACTGCAATTTTTATATTAAATTAAAACAAAGGTCCAATAAAGATGCAGGCTTGAGGTAAGCCAAAAAGAAGAAAAAACAAAAGATAAATTACGTAATCAAGGTTATCAAGCCAAGTATATAAGGCTTTCGCATAACTCTTCTTCACTCTATATCTCGTAAGATTAAGCTCATCAAGGAAAAATGATTTTCCACCTCTCAATGGAAGGCTGAATGGCTTGAAAGATTAGATTATTTCTTGAACTATATGGCCCAAGAGGCTAGGATGATGATCTCCATGAATAATGGAACATGAAGTTTGAACCGAGATCCTCAAACGCTTCAAGCATGCATACATATTAAGTTGCCTCGAAGGACAAATAATATCCCAAGACTGAAATGCAAAAGGGCAGTGACCAAGAGATGATGTAAGGTTTCCTCCTGAGGACAACTATTGAGAGCATGTTTAGCTTGCCAACCGAAAGTTTTCCGCCAAGAAGATTCCTAGTATTGAGCCCGCATGAAGTAATCTCCAAAAACTATAACACCCGGATGATTAAGCAACAAGAATCACCTCTACATCGTGGACTAAACTCACGCTGATTCAACCCGCCTAAATCAAATTCAAAACAAAAGCAAACGATAAAAGTTTTCAAAACTAACACTAAAATGTTCGGGGTTGTCAAAATAACAAAGCTAATTATGGTGGGTGCACACATTTTGTAAAGTGTTTTGCATTTTAAATAAACTAAAACAGAAGAAGAAATAAGAAAATAAAAATTAAACAAAGAGGGTGGGGAAACCCACAGCCAACCGGGCCAAGCCCCCCCACTGCCCCACCTCAGCCTCCGCCCGCCCAACCCCCTTATCCACCTCCTCCCTCGGCCGAAACCCTAGCCGCCACTACCTCACTTTCCCGATCCCTTTTCCTCCCCGCCTCGATCTAGATCGGGCCGACCACCTCTGTCATACTCGACGCCGACGACCCCGCCGCTCGATCAAGATCGCCTCTCCCTCAAGGCTCATCCGCCTCGGATCCCCCCACCGCCGCCCCACGCCTGAGCTCCCTTCGCCGTTGGAGTCGTCCTCGACTCTCGAGGAGGGGATCACTGGCAGATTATTGCTATGTGATGTTACTTGAGGACTTCAGATTGTCCCTCCTACCTGTTGCAAGACAGTGTCCGTGTTTAGTCTTCAAGTAAGACTAGCTATCCCTCTTATTCGCTTTCTACAGCTCAGTCCACCGATATGGCCTTTACACATATACCCATGCATATGTAGTGTAGCTCTGCTTATGTAGTACTTTGATGAGTACTCACTTGCTGCCTTGTTCCCTTTTCCCTACCTCTACTCGATTGTCGCAACTGCACTATGGAGCCCAGAGCCGACGCCACCGCTGATGACGACTACTACTCTGAGGTGCCTACTACTACGCAGCCCGCAGATGACGCACCTGTGAGTAGCTAGGAGGATCCTGTGCAGGAGGCTTGCCTCTTCGATCCAGATCCCAGCTTTGTGCTAGCCTTCTTAAGGCAAACTTGATTAACTTATGTCCAGATCAGATATTGTTGCTTCCACTGACTCGCCTATGATCGAGCACTTGTATTCGAGCCCTCGAGGCCCTCGGCTTGTACTATGATGCTTGTATGACTTATTTTATTTGTAGAGTTCTCACAGATATCTTCCGTGAGTCCTCGATCTTGATCGCATACATTTGGGTGCATGATTAGTGTACGATTAAATCGGGCCACAAGTTGGTATCGAGCCGATCGCCTCAGAGAATCCCTTCCACACTCCTTAGTCAAGTCGAGTCTAGACATTGCAAAACTTTACTAACTTGGCTGTGTGCTCTTACGGGCCCACGCCGCCATCGGGTGGTACTAGGATCTTTTACTCTCGACCTTTACTCCGACTCAACTCTCTTCTACTCGGTTAAACGATTTTACTAACTCGACACTAGGATCCCGTGACCACATTCACCCCAAAGTTGGATATAACCATAGTTGTTCTTGGAATTGTATTCACCAATTTCCACACCGCCATTTGACTCCTTTGAAACGCCTTTGTTTTCAGATGGAACCCACGAGGCAGGTCGGCGCCACACGACGGCCATTGGTGCTCGATCACCGCGTGCTAGCAGAGATGATGACCTATCTCGATATCGCCGCACCCCGAGTACACCGCCTATGAGGAGTACCAGACTATAACCAGAGCGCATCACGCCATCGCTCCACCTCTACTCGGAGTACGAGTCCACTCATCGCTGCACACCGCACATGGTGTTGGAGTGACTATCGATATGGCGCTTCACGATGTCGTTTATGCTGCTCGACACGCCTTCGCGTAGTATCGAGAGTTGACACCTCCCTTCGTGCACATTGCTATCGCCTCGATGTTGGTGAGGAGGGTTACTACACCGCTGCCTACTCCATCGTCACCAGAGAGCCCTTCTACCATCTAACTTTGTTCTGCATGTCGATGGGCTGGATCGAGCTAACCGAGTTCTTCGCCACGAAGTTGTACATCACCCGCCAAGACTCTTTACTGCTCTCGACGCCGATGCACCCTTTGTCCGATCCGGAGAGCTGCTGCTCGCGATCTACCCAGCCAGACTGTGATGCCCTCAGGTGTCGGTTGGCTATACGTGGAGGCTACTCTCCAAGACTTGACCTCTCTTCGCCACCGGATGTCGGATTCAGCACCAGATTATCCGCTGGCCCCTGTGTCACCGACGTGGAGGACTACTCCGCCGTCAAGACTACCAGCTTTCAAAGCAGCTACCTCCGCAGACTCATGGGACTGATGTAGACTTGTCTGTTAGTGTTAGATGCATTCGCCATGAGCTCATGTGCCGCCTATGATGTAGTAGTCTATGTAATCGACTCTATGTATCGAACTCTATGCATGATTCCTTTGTAAGATATGCCAACTACTATGTAGTTTCTATCGTGTTGTTTTCATTATGCATGTTTCATCATGAATGATTCTTATCCTTTGCATAACTTCTCAAATGCTGAACTACCTCGTTATATAATAGCAGGATGGTTAGGCCAGCTGGTCGTGGTCGGTGGCAACTTCCCACCACCGCCGAGTACATGGCTGGTATGATCCAACAGCTTGAGATGAATCGCCAGCCATGGAAAACATGATGGCTCAGCTTCGCCCAATATGAACCAAAGACCCAAACGGAACAACTCGCAGGATTTCATACTCAAACCCCAGCTGTACCGCAGCTCAACCCAACCATCGGATGTCAATGATCGCCCGTGACATCACCTATGAGATGGAGTCTCATTGATGTAGCCCTCGCCGCCTATGTCACTTTTGCTTCCTTCTTCCAAGGGACCCGCAGCTCAATGGTGGACAGCCATCCGCGCATTTCGCCATTGAACACCTATCACCGCCGACTTCCAAGCTGCCTTCCGTGCCCGCTCATCCCACAAGGGTCATGGACCGAATAAGTGTGAATTCGCAACCTCACCCAAGGCAACAAGATGTTGAAGCTTATCACGAGTTCTGGACTTGTCTCGCTTATGTCAAGAGGACATTGCAACCGATGCACGCAGACAAGAGAAGTTCCGTGACGGCCTTCAAGCCGACATCAAGCTCGCACTTCTAGTGCACGATTTTGTTGATTTCGCCACCTTGGTGAACAAGGCTATCAATGTCGAAACCGGTCTCAGAGGAATACCAGAGCTCTAACAGCGCAATCGTGACACGGCTCATCTTCGGGCCCGCCCTCGCAGGCGCAAGATATGGATTCCAACAAGATGTACCACCAAATGCCCCGCCCAAGGCAGAACTATGCTGCACCTCGCCCGCCTACAACTAAGCAGCCAAAGCTTCCAGCTCCACCACCCCAAGCTCCCCGCCCCCACCCCCAATAATGGTTTGTGCTTCAAAGGACAACCAGTGGCACCGTATAGAGAATGCAACCAGAACTGTAATCACCGTTCTTCCAAAGAAATGGCAAAGGAAACACCCAGCCCCGCAACAACACCGCCAAACCTTATGGTTGAGTTCAGCCAACCATGTTGATCCGAACGAAGCTCAAGACCAACTTCACATCGTGATGGGTACACTCGTAAATTCAGTACCAGCATGTGTTTTATTTGATACAGGCATCGATTCATTCATGTCTCAAGATTTTGCATTCATGCATGGTATTAAAAGTGAAGACATAAATGCTTCACTATTAGTACACACTCTCGGGCCAATGTCGAACCTCCATGATTTGCAACGACGCCCCTGCTGAAATCAAGGATCGAATTTTTGTCTCTCCCATCGTCAAGTCTTGTAGCATCGACCTCATTCTCGAATGAATTGTTAAAGGCGATACGCCTCCATAGTTTGCGCCACTAAGACCGCCCATCTGCTACACCTTCGATGAAATAGTCACTTACTAAGCTCATCTGTGCAAATGCCGAGGCAAGGCTCTATGCATTGAATGCATTGAACGCCGCACCACTCGAGGGCATTGAAAACATTCCTGCTATTTTGCATTTCCAAGACGCCTTTCCTCAAGAACTTCCAGGATTCCCTCGCTAGAGCTGTCGAATTTGTCATCGACTTGAAACCAGTGCACCACTCCTATAGCCAAGCGACCCTACAAGATGCCGCCGATGAACTCCTTGAGCTAAAGGAGGAAATCGACAAATCTCTTCAAAGTGGTTTCATTCGCCAAGTTGCTCTCCTTGGGGAGCACCTTCTCTTTGTCAAGAAGAAGGATGGGACAAACCGATTGGTCCAAGACTACCGCCCATAAATCAAGCTACCATTCGTAATAAGTATCCTCTTCCTCGATTAATGATCTTTATGATCAACTGGTTGGTTTGTCGCTGTTCTCTAAACTCGACTTGAGGTTGGGTTACCACCAGATCCGTGTTCGTGAGGAGGATATCCCAAGACCGCATTTGTGACTCGCTATGGTTCATACGAGTACACCGTCATGTCTTTCGCTTAACCAATGCTCCAGCCACCTTCTCTCGCTCGATGAACTATATATTCATGGATTACCTCGACAAGTTCGTCGTGGTTTATCCGGATGATATCCCGATCTTTTCCAAGAATGAAGAAGAACATGCTGAACATCTTCGCCTTTGTGCCGAAAAGCTACGAGAGCATCAACTCTATGCCAAGTTCTCCAAGTGTGAATTCGCTTCCCAAGTAACCTATCTTGGGCATGTCATTTCTAAGGATGGTATTGCCGCCAACCCGAACGAGTTCAGGCTATTCTCGATTGACTCTCCAAGAACGCATAAGTCAGAAGTTTTCTGGTCTCGCCACTATTGTCGCCGATTCGCCGAGAACTTCTCCAAGATTGCTGTGCCTCCGACTAACCTCGCTCCATAAGGGCGCAAGTTCCAATGGATGATAAGTGTCGAAAGTTTCCAGCACTCAAAGACAAGTTGACTTCTGCCCTGCTAGCTCCTCCCGACATTAAGAAGGACTTCATATTTATCGCGACGCTTCGTCAAGGATTAGGCGGTGTCCTAATGCAAGAGCGCAGTGGTTGCTTATGCCTTCTCGACATTATGCCACAAAGAGAACTACCCACCATGACCTCGAACTTGCTGCCGCTATTCATGCATCAAGCAAAGGCTACATTACCTTCTCGAATCGCTATAGATCTTCACCGACCACCAAAGTCTCAAGTATCTGCTTACTCAGCTGCACCTGAACCCACGCTGCAGAGATGGATGGAGACTGCAGCACTTTGATTTGGGTATTTCTATACGCCAGTGCAAGGCTAATGTAATGGATGATGCCTTGAGCCGCAAGTCTTATCAAGAACCACCTTCAGTTCACAAAGTTCAGCCCTCACTTGTTGAAGAATCTGAAAGTCGAACCTCCATATTGTTCCTCCGGTGCACTCTGCCCCCTCCTCCGAGTTCCGCAAGATGAATCTCCGTGTTTTTCCCTCAGGTTCCTCTATACCTCGCTGTTGAACCCGATCTCGTGGCACCATAAAGACAATGCAGGATTTGACTCAAGTCTACAAGGTTAAGCAAGACCTCAAAAAGGGAAATCCTCATTCTTCACTATTGCCGATGATGGCGCTTTGTACTTCAAAGGCCGCTTAGTGGTGCCGTAAGAAGGAAAACCTGAATATGACTCGAAGGTTATGAAAGAAGCTCATGATATGCCTCTATGTATCCATCCCGGCAGTACAAAGATGTATCAAGACATTCGCCGAGATTCTCGTGGTCTAATATGAAGCAAGACATTGCTCGCTATGTTGCCGAGTGACGCTTGTCCGTCAGATCAAAGAAGAACATCAAAGGCCCGCTGAACTCGCAGCCTATCTCTATTCCCTGAATGGAAATGGGACCATGTTGAGATGGACTTCGCCACCGGATTTCCCAAATCACGAAAGGTAATGATGCTATTCTTGTCGCCATTGACCGCTTTCTAAAGTTGCTCATTTTCTCGCGGTCAAGGAAACGATCATCGCTAGTCAGCTTGCAACACTCTATATGTCCAGAATTGTTTCACTTCACGGTATTCCACTGGTTATCGCCTGACCGTGGCAGCTTATTCACTTCAAGATTCGGCAAGTTTTCAAGATGCTATGGAACTCATTTATCCTTCAAGATCTGCTTCATCCGCAGCCTCAAGGGCAAGTTGAACGTGTCAACCAAATTCTCAAAGACATGCTTCGAGCTTGTGTCGCTTCCTTCGCAAGAAATGGAGGAATCTTCCCAGATGCTGAGTTCTCTTATAATAATAGCTACTGCTTAGTCCAAGATGGCCCCTTCGGTGTTATATGGACGAAAGTGCCGAACCCTCCGAATCTGGTCAAATCGGGACGCCCACTCTTCGTCCGGATATTATCCAACATGCCAAGAACAAGTCCGCATTATTCGCGAGAATCTCAAGACCGCTACCACGCTAAAAGAGTAATTATGACCGCCATCACAAAGACATGGTCTATCAACTCGGGCGAAAAGGCCTATCTTCGCTTACACCAATGAAGGGTGCTCACCGCCGGATCAAGGGCAAGCTAGCCTCGCTATATTGGCCCTTCACTATTCCGAAAGGCGTGGAAAAGTGGCATATCAATCGAGCTTCCGTCAACCTTTCTCAGTTCACGATGTGTTCCACGTGTCCCAACTCCGACGCTGCTTCAAGGACCCAATCCGAAGCAAAGGATCATGAAGTGCTCGAATTGCAACAGGACCTCTCCTATAAAGAGCATCCGTCCGCATTCTCGACTAAGCTGAACGCCGCACACGCCGAAGGCTTATCAAGTTCTCAAAGTCCAAGGGTCGAATCACTCAAGACGGCCACCGGGAACACGAGGATCGCCTTCGAGATGAATACCCGCGACTCTTTCCTTCTACCTCCTAAATCTCGGATGAGATTTCTTGTAGTGGAGGATATTTGTAACACCTTGATGATTACAACAAGAATCACCTTCGTTATCGTGGACTAAACTCACGTTGATTCAACCCGTCTAAATCAAATTCAAAACAAAAGCAAACGATAAAAGTTTTCAAAAACTAACACTAAAATGTTCGGGGTTGTCAAAATAACAAAGCTAATTATGGTGGGTGCACATTTTGTAAAGTGTTCTCGTATTTTAAATAAACTAAAATGTAAAAGAAGAAATAAGAAAAGAAAAATTAAACAAAAAGAGTGGGGCGAAACCCAACAGCCAACCGCCAAGCCCTCCACTGCCCAATGGGCCAGCCTCCTCGCCCGCCCAACCGCCCCACCTTATCCACCTCCTCTCAGAACACCCCCGGATACAACTTTCCATATTCAGAATTCGACTTTTGCCCTTTTCCGGAGATGTGATTTATTATTTCCTTCGTGGTTGGGTTTTGTCTGTTGTTTTGCATTTTGTTTTTGTTATGCATCTCATCTCATGGCATCATCTCGCATTTCATCCGCAGGTTTTTCAAAACTTGCATCCGCTCGTGGTTCCGCCGCTTCTCTCCGCTGTCCGCTCCGAAGTCCGATATACTCGCACGCTACCGCTGCACCTCCAAATATTATTTTATAAGTGGTATAATAATGTTCTTGAATGGGTTGCAACTTGTCATGCGGTCTTATTATAGTGTAGACAGCCGCCGCCAAGTTTCACGCATTCGAGTCCATTTGATAGCCCAACTGCGAACCTACTACCGCTGAGATAGCCGTATATTCACGGACGCTGTCTCCTAAACAGATGCTGGGTCGCCTGTCTCCTCTCTTCACCCGAGGCATTCTACACAGCCCACCAACCCTCTCCTAGTTTCCTCCGCTCGATCGGTTGATCGTGATCGGAGGTCTCAAACCCCCTCAAAACCCCCTAGAGACTAACCCTAGCCCCTTCCTTATATAAACACCCCCAATGCCATTTTGGTGCCCCTAGCCTTCCCTACCCTCACCACCAGATCCCTCGAAACCGGCCACAAACTGATCCTTCCACCTTTCTCTCGCTCCCATGAGCCCCAGCCCTCCACCGCTTATCGCAGGCTCCCCACTGGTGCCGCCACCACCGGCCAGCCTCTCTGGTCGCCACGTCCTCGGCTCCTCCTCCGCCAGTTCCGCCTGGCCCATCGGCCCGCTGAGCCCGCCTCGGGCTCCTGCCGCTGAGCCCCATGAGCCCTGCTCCTCCTCCTGGCTGATCCCGAGCCGGATCGACACTGGCCTCTGGCCTCACATGGCTGACCCAGCGGAGCCAAGAAAGGCCGTCCCGCCTCCACTCTTCCTCTCCTTTCTCTCTCTCCGCTCTTCACCTCGGCCTCTTCTTCTCCTCGAGGTCAGGCCAGAATGGCCAGCTGCCACCGCCTCGAGGCTCTCCCGACTGGAACGGAACCTCGACGCCCGGATCCGCCTCCTCACCGGATCTCGCCTCCTCCCATCTCGCCTGGGCTGCCGGCTTTCCTCTGGCCACCGCCCCCATCGCTCCTGCTCTGCCTGTAAGGGAGCACGAGGGAGACGACGAGCGCCTCATTGTGGTGCACACAGGTCCACAGCCTCCTGGGCCAGCCCAAGGCCTCGCTTCCCTGTGCCTGGGCACGCCGCCTGGCTCCTCCCTCCGTCCGCCTGGCTTGGCCCGCTTAGGTGAGCAGCCCCGCCTGCGTGCTGGGCAATGCACTCCTAGATTCGCCCGCATATTTTTTTTTTTTCCCGCTTCGCGAATTTGTTATTTATCCAGGATTTACTGCTTTACGTAAAAGTCCCTAGGTTCATGCATTTAATAACTCATCAACCGTAGCTCGGATTTAAACAAACTTTATATGTAATATGCCGTAAAATTGTGTAGATTAATAATATGCCGCTTTCTATCTATGTTTAAAATGTTTAGCTTGTTGTTTATTTAACTTTGCTAATATGCCATGCTAAAATGCTTTAATTCATAACTAAATAAATCAGAATCGGATTTAAATGTTCTTTATATGTAAATGGGTGGAAAATGCCTAGTTTAACTTGGTCCCTTTATTTTGCTGTTTAACAACTCTAAAATATGCTTTAGGTCAGATCTGTACCGAATCCATAATTTGCATATGGGGATTTTCCTAATTGTTGTTTCTTATTTCCGCCTCATTTAAACTTGCCTTAATAGTTAGTTTAATTATGCTCCACCTCTTGCCATGTTTAACAACATTTAATATTGTTGAGTACCTAATCGGGAGAGAACTAACAGTAGTTAGAGAAATTATCAATATGCAACTCGCTGTATATTGAGCTCCACTTATCTTGTAGTGTTGTTTGTGCACATTGCCATGCCATGCCTCATTAAACCGACATGCATCATACCGGTTTGTGCATCATGCCATGTTTATGATTGTGTGTTTACTATGTTGTCTGCTTTTTCCGTGTGCTTCTCGTTAGCTTCGTTCTGCCCGAGTTGTGAGGATTCTTTCGACTCGCCCATTTGTCTTCTTCATGGATTCGTTTCTTCCCTTATGGGATTTCGTGCAAGATGACCATACCGAAATCACTTCTATCTTTGCTTGCTAGATGCTCGCTTCTTTGCTATGCCTATGCTACGATGCCTACCACTTGCTATTTCAAGCCATCCCAAATTGCCATGTCAGCCTCTAACCTTGCACCTTCCTAGCAAACCGTTGTTTATTATGTTACCGCTTTGCTCAAATTTCCTCTTATAGCGTTGTTAGTTGCAGAAGATGAAGTTTGTTCCTTGTTGAACATGGAGATGTTGTTCCTTGTTGAACATGTTTACTTGTTGGGATATCACAATATATCTTATTTAATTAATGCATCTATATACTTGGTAAAGGGTGGAAGGCCGGCCTTATGCCTGGTGTTTTGTTCCACTCTTGCCGCCCTAGTTTCCGCCATATCGGTATTATGTTCCCCGATTTTGCGCCCCTAACGCGGTCGGGTGATTTATGGACCCCTTGACAGTTCGCTTTGAATAAGACTTTTCCCAAAGAAGGCCCAACATTGGTTCTACATTTGCCTCTCCTAGCCTTTTTTCCCTTGGGAGTCGCGCCTCAAGGGTCATCTTTATTCACCCCCTGCCAAGCTTGTTCAAGTGTTGGTCCAAACTAGAGCACTGTATGGACCATCCTTGGCAACTTGGGTTACGCTGGTTCCTCAGACGCTTCGCTTATCCGGTCGGGCTCGAGACGAGATACGCTGCTACTATCGTGTGTGTTTCAGACGCCGGAGGTCTTGCTGGACTTGTTTTATTGCTGTGAATGTCTTGTAGCCGGATTCCAGACTGATCGGCTTCCCGGGAGAAGGTCTATTCTTCGTTGATCGCGAGAGCTTATCATGGGTTGTTGGGACACCCCGCAGGGTTTGAACTTTCAAAGCCGTGCCCGCGTTATGTGGCAGATGGGAATTTGTTAATGTCCGTTGTAGAAAACCCGGTTGATCTTAACTAAAATACACCAACTCAAGGTGTAACCGTGGATGGTCTCTTCTCTATGGAGTCCGGAAGTGAACACGTGTTGGAGTTATGCTTGACGAAGTAGTTTCAGATCACTTCTTGATCTTAGTTGTTCGACCGTGCTTTGCCTTCTCTCCCGCCTTCTTTTTATGTATGTTAGCCACCATATATGCTAGTCGCTTGTCGCAGCTCCACCTCACTACCCCTGTCCTACCTTTTAAGCTTAAATAGTCTTGATCTCGCTGGGTGAGATTGTCGAGTCCCCGTGACTCACAGATACTTCCAAAACCAGTTTGGTGTGTGCCGATGAAACTGCAGCAGATGCACCGAGCTCAAGGAGGAGCTCGATGAAGATCTTGTTCTTGTGTTGTTTCTGCTTCAGCTGATCAAGAGGGAGCCCAGCTGGGGACGCATCGGGATCCGTGTAGCATTTGGGGTAGTCTTTTATTTTGGTTCCAGAGTCGACCTTGATTGTATCTCAGATGATGTAATGTTTTACTCATGTATTGTGTGAAGTGGCGATTGTAAGCCAACTATGTATCTCTTTTCCCTATGTATTACATGGTTGTGTAAAGATTACCTCATTTATGCATATTGCTTTCAATGCGTTATGCCTCTAAGTCGTGCTTCGACATCGGGAGATATAGCCGCATCGAGGGCGCCTGTTGGTATCAGAGCCGACTCCGGTTACACGGATGGTTGCGACAGGTGCGTGGTCATGTTGTTCATGACGCTTAGACCCGTCAGGCACCCGACATGACACATGTACGGACCGAAGCTACGACGCTTGTGCCAAGAGGGAACTGCTCGGTGTCTGACGAGGACGCTTGCCTCCGAGTGGGGGGTATGTAATAGCCTCGGCTTATTAGGGATGATAGACTACTCATATCAATAAGGAATTCTTCTTTACGGGATCTCATTCGATGTAACTCCAAAGTTAAGCGTGCTTTCACTTGAGTAGTTTCAGATGATACGACCGATCGAAGTTGTTTCCTGTGCGCATTTAAGTGAGGACAAAGTGCGAGAAAAGACTAGTATTGATCTATGGGCTAGTCTAGATCCCGCCAGAGTAACAACCACCTAAGAGGTGTGTCTGGCATTACAAGTTGGTATCGAGCCTTCCCGACTTAGGGAGCCCCCTACTTGATTGTTTGGTCGACGTTGTTGAGTCTAGAATGGAAAATGTTTTGAGTTTTAGGATTATATATATTGAGAGTAGGATTTTTTACTCCTCAGCCCCTTCTGCCGCCTCGTGAGGTCTCCCGACGAGAGTTTTGTCTTTCCTCTCTCAAATTTCACTAAATTTTTTTTAGGATCACGTGGTATCTTGGAATCGCTCCGATGGTTTTGTGACGAGAACATTGTTCTTGGTGCCTCCCGACATTTAGGGGTTGTGGCAGGTCCTGGGAGTTGAGCCCGAGGTGTTGTCGCCACAATTTTATCGTTGCAGCCTGAATACCCGAAGTTTTGCCGACATCAAATCTCTTTGTGCGCTTGTTGGTGAGATAACCCCGATAGCCCAAGATCGTATGAAAAGGGAGTATTGCCATGACTTGTATAACGGATGTTTTTCAAGGTCGAGGTACACGATTTCGAGGATTTCTTGGTTATGTGTTGACGGATGGATACAATGGATCTAGGTATTGTTAGTTTGGGTGATATATTTTTGTCCCCCGTATCCCAACACCTGATTGCATAACCAGAAAGTTTCGGAGTTTATAGGTGGGAATTCTAGTAGCTTACGTGATATTCTTTCCGATGATGTATGATTTGAGATTGGGGTTCAAAGTTTAGTGGTCCGCCCATTCACTGGTCGACGATAAAGGGTCGTAGACGCCTTAAAGAATCCTTGGCTATGCTGATTCGGGACGCCTTGTTTGTCATTCGTGACGCCCTCATATACGTCAGGTCCGTAGGGCCCCACCACTAACACTTTGGGCGTAAATTCTATCATGTGTTTGTTCCGGCCATTCTTGAAGCCAACTTTGTTTTTGTTTTTGTTTTGTGGTATTCGAAAGTTGCTTTTCAAATCAAGTGTGGATTCCATACCTTATTCTAAATGGTGTTCTCATGTTTCTATGTGAATACTAATCCTTGAGCATCGAGGGCGCCCTGTTGGTATCGAGTTTAATGAAGGACCGAGGAGTAAAAGAATCCTACTCTGATATATATAATCCTAAAACTCAAAACATTTTCCATTCTAGACTCAACAACGCCAAGAAACAATCAAGTAGGGGCCCCCAAGTCGGGAAGGCTCGATACCAACTTGTAATGCCCTTGACACACCGCCGGTGGTTGTTACTCTCCATGGGATCTAGACTGCCCCATAGATCAATACTTAGTCTTTTTCACGCACTTTGTCCTCACTTCGTCAGGCGCACTTGGAGCAACTTCCGGCCGGTCACCCATCCTGAAACTACTCCAAGATGAGCACGCTTAACTTTGGAGTTCTCGTCCAATGAGATCCCTAAAAGAAGGAATTCTTTATTGATATGAGTAGTCTATCATCCCTAATAAGCCAGGCTATTACATACACCCCCACTCGAGGGAACCGACGCCCTCGCCTTTGATCATCGAGGTCGCCATGTTAATTCTTTTCCAACCGGCGTGTTTCTCTTCAAGTGAATCCGATCATTCCAACATTCGCAAGATCAATTCTGAGTTTTTCTCAACGTGTTCATTTCATCCGACCCAAGTTGTTTTGATTTCCGCCTCCCAACCTTTTTCTTCAAGGACTCAGATTTCTTAATCAAGTATCCATTTTATTGAGTGAAGTTTCTTCATTCTTTTCCTTTAATGTTCTTATCCGTGTTTTCCCATGAAGATGCTCAATAGCTTTCAAGTTCATCATTCATCATTCTCAGATTCTTCTCCCATGGACTCAAGTCAAGTTTTCAAAGTGTTGATCGATTCTTTCATCATTTCAAATGCTTTCTCATTTCGTGCATCTCTTAATCATCCACTTCTCGCTATTCAATTGTTCCGAGTGTTGAAGATATCTCGAAGATTCTAGTTTCCATTCTCAATTCACTCAAGTTCTTTGAGGATGCTATCTCATTCAAGCCATTTAATTCAACCGTAATATCTATTTCAAACAATTGTTCAATCGGTGGTTCTTTTGAGGGCCCTAACCCATGTGTCTTTCCTGTGATCTTACCCGACTCTTCTAATTTTCCGAGTTATTCTCAAATTTTGCAAAGTTTGACGAAGAATGATTTATCATCACCAAATGTTTTTCCAAGATCTTCCAAATTATTATTTCATTGTTGGTTCAACCTTCCTAATTTTCATTCCGGAGTGCTTCAATAATTCATGGTGATGTTCTCGTCATTATTCTCGAATTTTGAAGACCAAGAAGAGTTTCTTAAATCTCGCTTCTTCTCTTCAAGATTCATGGTTATAGCTTCGCGCCATCTTCTCATAATTATTTTCGATTGTGAGAATTCTTTAACCCACCCGAGCATTTCAGAGTCTTTTCAGTTTGACTCTTCGGAGCCCATCATCTCGTAATTATTCATTCAAGCTGCTCAACTCGGTTTTCCAAATCTCACCGTGCATCGTCGAAATATCCTCTAATCAGTTCATGATCTCTTCGCTCTAATGTATCTAAATTCCCTCAAGCATCTTTCATTCGCTTTCCAATTCTTCCCGGTGATTTGTGCCTTTGCTATGTTCATTTTTAATTTTACGTGGTTCGCTCAAGATTTCACTTCCTTCTTTATCATATCAATTCATTTGTTGTTTCCAAATCCCACCGTGGTCCAATCAAGACCTTCTCAAGTTTGCGCTTGTATCTCTATCTGTAATCATTTTCAATGAGAATAAGTAGTATGCCTAACCCATTGCTTGTCATCAATTTTATTGGTGAAGGTTCAACATAATGTAATTCTTATTCTTGTTCCATCGAGTAAATTCAATTCTTATTCCGAGGATCATCAAAATTCTTGATTTCATTTGTTCATCTTTCTTTCCTGAGTTCCAAGTTTTCTCTGTTATATCATTTCAAAGCTTCATCTTATCACCGCAAGGCTTCACCTTGTGTTGTCAACTTCTCTTTCTTTTACCATCCTTTTGTTTACCGGAGTTCTTCGTGGAGGCTCTACATGATGGTTCGTCAAGGATTCTTTTCATTCTTCAATTGTTCATCGAGATTTCTCTCGGGGTTTTGATCCGCCAAGCTATACTCAAAATTGAACATGGTGCTCAACACATGTTTTGTTTTGAGGAGTTCAAGCATTCTTCTTCTTGCATTCCGAAGTGCAATTCTTTCTACCTTATCTCTTGAGATGGTGTTATGTCACTCTTGGCAATTTCCCTTCGTGTTTCATGATTCACATGTTGTCAAGAATGAGGTATTTTAAATCCATCAATCTCTTCATTGGACTTATCTTGGGCTTTATTTCACCTAAAGCTTTCCTAAGGATTGTTGCTATTTATGGTGCTTATTAATGACCCAAGTTCTTCATTTGTCCTCCCGGTGATATAAGTTTCGCCTCCTTGTTGATCTTAATCCAATCGCTTGTTTCCGCAGTGGCGTAAGCCCACCTCATAATTTGAGATGTTTTCATTAAGCCCACTATAAGTTTAATCATTTCGTTGTTGGTTTTCCAACAACTCCGCTCAATTCTTCTTTGCAAGGGTGCTTTTCCAAGTTCATTTGTGGCGGTTGTCATTTTCTTCTCCATTCCTTTATTCCAATGACCTATCTTCAATTTTTCTTCCGGAGGCATTGTGATGTGGCACTCTTCGACCCATCATCTTTCTTTTGTCAAGATCATGTTATTTTTCTTGCTCATCCATTTAACCGGAGTGTCATGTTTTTCATTCGAGTTCTCTCATCTTATCAAGTTTTGCCTGCTTCCTCAACCGGAGAGCTGTCTGAAATCTTTCTTACCCTTTGTGCTTTTTTTCAATAGTTCCGGAGGTAGTGTGTTGTTAATCTCATCAAGTACCCTATCATCTTGTCAAGTTCTTGTTCAATTCTTTCCATTTACAATCGGAGTGCTGCCCAAATTATATCATTCCTGTTCATTCGTGTCTCGTTTCAACCGGAGTGGTTTCGAATTCTATCTTGTCCATTAAACTCTTGATTCATGCCTTTTCAACCTTCAAGTTATCGTAATGTTCCTTGTTCCTCTTTTTTAACGGATTGTTTTCAACCTTGTTCATCTTCGTTGTGTTCTTTCTTTCATTTGCTCAACCTCTCAAGGTTCATGGTTTCACTCGTCTGTCATAGAAGCAACTTTGTTTTACCTCTTCCTCTTCCGTTTTTCTCCGGTGCCATCCTAGATCTCGGGACGAGATCCTCTCGTAGTGGTGGAGTGTTGTAACACCCCGGATACAACTTTCCATATTCGTAACTCCGACTCTTGCCCTTTCCGGAGATGTGATTTATTATTTCCTTCGTGGTTGGGTTTTGTCTGTTGTTTTGCATTTTGTTTTTGTTATGCATCTCATCTCATGGCATCATCTGCATTTCATCCGCAGGTTTTTCAAAACTTGCATCCGCTCGTGTTCCGCCGGTTCTCTCCGCTGTCCGCTCCTGAAGTCCGATACACTCGCACGCGCCTGCTGCACCTCCGAAATATTATTTTATAAGTGGTATAATAATGTTCTTGAATGGGTTGCAACTTGTCATGCGGTCTTATTATAGTGTAGACAGGCCGCCGCCAAGTTTCACGCAGATTCGAGTCCATTTGATAGCCCAACCGTTAAACCTACTACCGCTGAGATAGCCGGTATATTCGCTTGACGTTGGGTCTCCTCGAAAATGTGATGCCGGTCGCCTGCTCTCTCTCTTCTCAGCCCGAGGCATTCTACACAGCCCACCAACCCTCTCCTAGTTTCCTCCGCTCTGATCGTCGGATCGCGATCGGAGGTTCAAACCCCTCAAAACCCCCCTAGAGACTAACCCTAGCCCCTTCCTTATATAAACACCCCCAATGCCATTTTGGGTGCCCCTAGCCTTCCCTACCCTCACCACAGATCCCTCGAAACCGCTACCACACCTCGATCCTTCCACCTTTCTCCTCCTTTTCCGCGAGCCCCAGCCTCCACCGCACACGTGGCGGCTGCCCCCACTGGTCACTGCCACTGGCCAGCCTCTCCTGTGTCGCCACGCTGCCCTCCCTCTCCCTCCCCGCCAGCCCGCCTGGCCCATCGGGCCCGGGCCAAGCCTGGCCTGAGCCTGCTCACGCTGAGGCCCATGAGCCCCTGGCTCCTCCTCCGCTGATCCCGAAGCCGATCGACACTGCCAAGGCCTGGGCCTCCCCGGCCAAGCGACCCGCCAGCCTTCACGAGCCAAGAAGCCCACTGGGCCCCGCCCACTCTCTTCCTCCTTTCTCTCTCCGCCGCTCACACCTCGCCTTTTCTTCTCCTCGCAGCCAGCCACGAATGGCTTTTCGCCGCTTCGAGGCTCTCGCCGCCACTGAACGGAACCCCGACGCCTCGGATCCGCCTCCTCACCGGATCCGCCTCCTCCGCCATCCTCGCCCTGCCACGGCTTGTCTGCCGCCGCCCCATTGCTTCTGGTTCGCTCAGTGGGAGCACGAGGAGACGACGAGCGCCACAGGCTGCATGGTCCACAGGGTCTCACCCAGCCCAGCCCGCCTCCCTGTGCTCAGCCCGCCCGGCCTGCCTCCTCCTCCGTCTCCGGCTTGGCCCGCTAGGTGAGCAGCCCCTCACCTGCACTCACATGGGCTGCACTTAGATTCGCCCGCATATTTTTTTTTCCGCTCATAATTTGTTATTTATCCAGGATTTACTGCTTTTACGTAAAAGTCCCTAGGGTTCATGCATTTAATAACTCATCAACCGTAGCTCGGATTTAAACAAACTTTATATGTAATATGCTCAGAAAATTGTGTAGATTAATAATATGCCGCTTTCATCTATGTTTAAAATGTTTAGCTTGCTGTTTATTTAACTTTGCTAATATGCCATGCTAAAATGCTTTAATTCATAACTAAATAACCGTAACTCGGATTTAAATGTTCTTTATATGTAAATGGGGTGGAAAAATGCCTAGTTTAACTTGGTCCCCTTTATTTTTCTGTTTAACAACTCTAAAATATGCTTTAGGTCAGATCTGTACCGAATCCATAATTTGCATATGGGGATTTTCCTAATTGTTTTTCTTATTTCCTACCTCATTTAAACTTGCCTTTAATAGTTAGTTTAATTATGCTCCACCTCTTGCCATGTTTAACAACATTTAATATTGTTGAGTACCTAATCGGGAGAGAACTAACAGTGTTAGAGAATTTCGTCAATATGCAACTCGCTGCATATTGAGCTCCACTTATCTTGTAGTGTTGTTTGTGCACATTGCCATGCCATGCCTCATTAAACCGACATGCATCATACTGTTTGTGCATCATGCCATGTTTATGATTGTGTGTTTACTATGTTGTTCGCTTTTTCCTGTGCTTCTCTCGTTAGCTTCGTTCCGCTCCGGAGTTGTGAGGATTCTTTCGACTCGCCCATTTGTCTTCTTCATGGATTCGTTTTTCTTCCTTATGGATTTCGTGCAAGATGACCATACCTCGAAATCACTTCTATCTTTGCTTGCTAGATGCTCGCTTTTGCTATGCCTATGCTACGATGCCTACCACTTGCTATTTCAAGCCATCCTAAATTGCCATGTCACCTCTAACCTTTGCACCCTTCCTAGCAAACCGTTGTTTGGCTATGTTACCGCTTTGCTCAGCCCCTCTTATAGCGCTGTTAGTTGCAGAAGATGAAGTTTGTTCCTTGTTGAACATGGAGATGTTGTTCCTTGTTGAACATGTTTACTTGTTGGG
>JAHIAM010006269.1:0-23164 GCA_021605205.1 Aegilops longissima | reverse complement strand
ATCTTGCTGAGCTCGAGGCCTCGGCCGAGGCTATTCAAGGGCTTCGCAACGTCTACCTTACATGTGAGACGATCCTCCAGGGAGCCCTTCCACTTCTGATGTCTCTCCTGCAAGGTCACTTAATTAATTAGGAGTACTTAAATACCACTAATTTATTGCTGCCTATTTTCCTGTCGGAGTTAAACAAATCTTTAGTAGCACCCTATGATGAATCATGTACGTGTGTATGTGTGTCTGTGGAGGTGAATCATGTGGTGGAGCAGGGAGGGAATCTTGGTAGTGTCATGACATAATAGTGCTATTGTTTTGCATGTTAATTTATTGTCACTGGTCCAACGAGGCAATGTTTTGTGTATTGACCATCATGAATTTGATGCTACTGTTAGAGTAATATGCCAATGTCTTTCTGTCCTTTCTCACTAAGCTAATGAAGGTTTCACCTTATTCCTACTTGTGCAAACAGGGATCATGTTGTGCCAATCATACATTTTAGTTGAACTACACAATACAATACAATGAACTGTATCCCAGCCACTACTTTAACTCTACTGGAAGTTCTTGATAATCTTTCGATATAATCTCAAAGATTGGTAAACAAGAGTGATTTCAAGCATACATTTGAAGTGCACAAAATATATACTATTGAGTGATTCCAGTGAGTGCTTTATCATCTCTTCTCGGGTCTACATGAATAAGCTTTCTTGCTCAGTTGGTACCGCCTAAGGCCTTCATCCATATTAGTTTGTTGTCATCTCTATTCGTATCCTACTACTGCCATGAGAAACTCCTTCATCTTCGACGTTAAAGTTTTGCAACCTATGATACATGGCAATGTTTCGAGTGTTGAGCTAATTGGCACTCGATTAAATAAACTAATACCTCTTTAAGCAAGACTACTATGTTGCTAACTTTACCCATTAAGATAATGAGGGTGCTTCTATTTGTTAGTGTATGTTTCATCAACTAGTCCCACTATTACAAGATTTCATTCTCTCAATATATGTGCCTACAGGATGCTCGATTTGGTGGAACGGCACAAAACTTTGGGTGTTTATTGCCTCGACAGCTTCCTTCCTTTGATGTCACGCTTAACTCAGCTTGCTTTCTTCCTTTGTTGTCACGCCTCACTTATCTAGGCTTGCGCCAAAAGAAATAGTAATTGATATGCTACCTCACATGTAGGTACTGTTCTTTATCCCGATTATTGTGCTTGTCATATGTATTGGTAATTTGGTATTGTGCTACTATTTGCCGATTTTATAAAGGAGTAAGTTGAGCTCGAACTCGCATGCAAATCATTACATTGGGCGATTTCAGAGAACTGCACAAAAAGATCGATGGATAGATACTTATGTTGTTGCTATGTACTCGAAAGTTCACTCAAACAAGCATCGATGTTGACAAGAAGAAGTGCCTATATTCATTCGAGTATCAACCGCGCCAACCAGCTTGTCAAACCCAAGTATTAGGAGAGTGAACGCCAAAAATATTGCTTGGTGCATAGCCTAGAAAATGCAGTCCAGCTTTTGTCCCAACTTGTGCCTTCACTACTAGGAAAAGGCCTACTAGTGGCGCACTAGTTTTGTTTACTAATGGCGCATCACTGGTGCGCCACTAGTTTTTATTAATGGCGCACCACCGTGCGCCATTAGTATACCAATTTGTTTTATTTTTTCATTTTTTCTTAATCTCGGTCACTATGGCTTAATCTCGGTCAATATGCTTAATCTCAGCTCAAATCGCACTGTGGTCAAACTTCCAAAGGTCGCCCATCCTCACACTACTTCAGCCCAAGCACGCTTAACTCGGAGTTCTACCCCAACACCAAATTTCACTTCACAGCACCGCTGATATATCTAGCATATCAATCTTATTAAACCTTGTTGATGTTTAGGACTTTGTTCATGTTCATGAGTGTGATGAAAATTTGAAAAATATTTCAAACTTCCGCTCATATTACGATCATATTTTGAAAATTCCCAAAAAAATCGAAACTATTTTTTTTCTGTTACTAGTGGCGCACCTAGCAAACGGTGCGCCACTAGTAAGTTTGAAATTTTTTGAATTTTTTTTTGCCTCCAGATCTTAAGTGCCCCGTAACTTTTCGAGTAGATGATTTTTCATATAGAAAACTTTTTAATCCGACTTCGTATGCAAAAGTTATGCCCATTTTACAAATTCCAGAGAATTTTACAAATAAAGTCGAAATTCATATTTGTAAATTTTCCCAACAACTAGACCACATATCACATGGGAAACTTATTTTCTTTTATTTTTTTGACATTTTCATAAAAAAATTTTAAAACTGAAAAGGCGGTCCATGGGGGTGCATGCTCGGGAATTTTTGGTTGTTAGTAATGGCGCACCGTGGAGTGGTGCGCCATTACTAGTTTTGAAAAAATAGAAAAATAAAATTGAATTTTTTTACTAATGGCGATCAGGATGTGGTGCGCCATTACTAGTTTAACTAGTAATGGCGCACTATCCTCGGTGCGCCATTACTAGTTTTGAAAAAATTGAAAAAAATTGAATTTTTTTACTAATGGCACACCGTGGATGTGGTGTCTAAAGATTCCAGACATGTGGCATGGTGTCTACTAATGCAGTTGTATGGCATGGTGTCTAAAGATTCCAGACATGTTGGCTGACGCGTATATTCATCTAGCACTTAATCAGTCTGCATGCCAAGGATGCTCCATTTCAGTTGAACTGCAAAAAAAATTGGGGTGGTTCATTTTCTCAACCGCCTCCTTTGTTGTCTGCAATGTGGAATTTTGGCAAGCTACAGGATCAAGATGAGCAAGTAAACTAGTTGGATGAAAGTAGTGGCCAGGTTGATCAAACCTCCCTCGGCACGAGGCCACTATTTGAGGATAAACCTACAAGCAAAGTTCAGATTGTCTGTGCTGTCTCTTATGTAGTCGAAAGTTTACTTGTACAAGCATTAATTTTAGCAAGAAGTACCTCCGACTGAACACCATTTACCAATCTGTACCCTAGGTAATTAAAGTTCGTCCATGGATGATATTGGTTGTGATCTCAAATCATTTGGATGCATAAACATACTGAACATGTGTATATCTGAATCTTTTTGTGAATTATCTATGAATATTGTTGTGTGATCTATCAATCATTTGGATGCATAGACATTCTGAACTTGTGTAAATATGAATCTTTTGAGTTGTTAATTGTGAATGTTGGATATGAATATGAACGTGCCCTATGAACCTTTGATACGAATGTTTACCTTTCATGGTGTACTTGTGTGTGAACCTGTTATTATGTCTACTGTGGGATTTGTGACGGTGGGTGTCAACGGCACACCTTCTTAACGAGAAGAATCGCACCGCTTTGTTAGGGTAGCAATGGCGCATCAGCTCTTTTTAACCTTTTGCTCTGTCTTCCCCCTCCCCCGCTTCAACCCTCAGAATGTTTTCAGCCTCAAAACAAACATAGTAATGCTTGTTTTTGGGGCTTGATGAAAATCAAGTGCTAGTTTCAGAGGTTGGCCCACCCAAAGAAATGGGTTGTCGGGTCCACCATGGACCGGGAGGATAAAAATACAAGTTGTATGGTGCAAAGGCAAGTAAAGAAACACCATCGAGAGCCATCCATCAAGAAAAAACTGCGCCTCATGTGCTTCTACAATGCACCACATGCCCCCTCTTAATCCAGTTTGCTCAATTTCAACCGCAGCACCGGACGGAAGTTTATTTTCCCTCACACCGTCGGGGATTGAAGAAGCGCCATCGAATCCAACATCGGTCATGGCTGCTTGTCCAACTGATTTTCAGATAAGAAACTACATGTTTCAGAGGCGAGCATTTAAATCAACAAACACTTTTCAAACATGGATAATGAATGTTGGAAATTTTATTCATGGTAAAAATGGAACTAATAACAAGTTAACATCATGCTGATCAATATTCATGTATAGCACATCTTTGTATGATGCAAATTCAAAAAGATATGCTATTTTCTAAATGGCAAGACAATGTTTTTTAAACTGGAATGGCAAAACAATGTTGAGTGTGCAAATAACTGGGTAAAGTAGGGATGAAATTTTGGCAAGTGTTAGATATTTTCAACCGCACTAGCTTGGAATCGAACGGGCAGACAACTTTGGGTGAGAGGGTTGCAGCCACCGGCTAGTGCGGTATGTTCGAAAGAATGAAGGCGCTTTCCCTGCCTCGTTCTTTCCTCGTCTGCAAAGGCCACCATGGCGCCACAGTATGCTGTTGTGAACATGCTCAACAAACTAAAGGAATCTAGAGAGGAATGTACACGGAGAAACTAACAGTTGGGGACCCACCAAGTCCAAGCCAGACGCAAGCAAGTGCCCCATTGGAAAAAGCTTCCTCCTAATTGTATATTGAAGTTAGCCCACGGGTTTGTCAACCTTAGTCAATAAACGATAAATTTCAACGATGAGGTTGATTTGCAAAATCGGTCCGAGGATCAAGTCCTAGCTCGATGTAATACTTCAGACACAAAAGCGGCGTGTTCGGGCCTCAAGACTCAAAGTTGCGTGCGACCGACCAACCCGAGGATCAAAATCTCCTCGAGACTCAGATACACTTAAAATTTTCTGCATTGGAAGGCAATGCAAGAGCCCTCGAGACACTCGGTTGGGTGGCAACACCGATCGGGGATCAATGTGCCCTTTAATATTTGTAAATAATAAGCCCGAAGCCCAAGAGTTCCCGAGCCTTAATGCGGGCACAAAATGGCGAATTAAGGATTGATATCCATAGTAAAATCACAAATTATGTGTAATGACTCGTGTATCCAAGTAATTTACGCTATTAATGCTCAGATCCGCATTGCACAAAACTTTGTTGACCGACCATCGGCTTCCACCTCCCAGGCCAATAGCCGAGGAGTGTTTGTCCTACTTTATAAAGCCTTTATGAGGGCAAAGATTTTCAACAAACAAGGCAATCTCGCCATACAGTTTTATAAGCAAAGGTACGCAGAGAGATATGTTATATTACTATTTAATGTAAGAAATGTCTTCCAAAGAAAATAGTCCCGCTTATCGGTTCCTTTCTTTGGGTTGTCATGCTAAGCATGATCATGAAACCTCAGCTCCAATGTAAGAGCAAAATATCGAGGATTTAGTTTGGGAGGCCGCTAATAGCCCCGGTAGTGTTCGGCGACAATGAGGTCAAGTCAGAAACACTTCGCCATTGTTATGAATGGCCTGTCGCTTAACACCGCCATCGGATCGCTGACCAGTTTACGCTTATTGTGACAGTCTGCCTGGCTTTCTCCACTAAGGTGCTTAGCCATGTGAGCTGGAAGCACAATCACAAAGGTTCTCCCTTTGCACACCTAGCCAACAAAGCGGAACGTAGGAGGCAAGCGCAGGATCCGGCAACCCAACTATCGATCAAGACACAATTCAAACCGATGCATATATAGCAATATCCGAGAAAGTTTTTGCTGAATCTCTAAAGGTGTCCAGCGTTGCACTACGAGACTTGTGCTGAAAACACAAAAATAGTTTAAAAAGTGACATAAGCTTGGAAAACCAAAAAAACGTGAGTAAAAACTTGACGTCCGAACGAGATCAAGTGTTTGGTGCCAATCCGAAAATTGGCATTAGCAAAAGAAGTACTTCTGTCGTGCTTTAACATGATACATCCAATCTCAAGACTTTAAGCGGGTCAGCCTATGGCTTCAACCTCCTATCCCGAGGGCGGAGTACTTCTCATTAGGCCAGTTTACTAAAATAAACTCTAGCGGCTTTGAGAGAGAAATTAGGCTCCCCGGCTAGTGACCACACGCTCGTGTCGAAAAAAGGAGTGATAGATAATAATAATAATAATAATAATAATAATAAAAAAAAACTTTGCAACGACTAAGAAGAAGAACACTTATCATGAAACGGCTCATATGAATTTAAGAGCCCCCAAGTGACTTGGGTGAAAGAATGATTGCATGTACCGAAGTACTTATATCATATCTATGTTCAACCGAACTTTAAACGGGTCTTAACCGACCGTCGGCTTCTCCCTCTTCCGTCAAGGACCGAATAGTGTTATGTACTCCATCTGTCGAGAATATCGACGGTGTTTCCAATAACCAGCAATCAGGCCATAAGGCTGTAATGCATAAAGCGCGCCAGTGGAACCTATGCTATATTACTGCGAAGTGTAAGAAGCATCTTCGAAGAAAATAGTACCCCCACCGATACCTTTCTTTGGTGCTCATTGTTATTATGAGTGTCGGGGAAGCTGATCGTGACCCACGAACACCTATGGGACCTGGCGGACCGAGTCCCTTGTGGTTCGATGGGGGGGCGGAGACAGCACAAGGAGCAGATCGAGGCGATGCACATGAGCAGATTTACCCAGCTTCGGAGCTCTCCGGAGAGATAACACTCCTACTGCTGCTTGGTTGATTGTATTGTGTTCTTGCTAGGGAGCAATGAGAGCTACAAAACCTAGCCTCGAGTGAGTGTGGTCTCGAATGAGTCGAATGAACCAACGAGCCGAACCCTTTCTACGCTGCACATGGGCCTCCTTTATAGGTTCAAGGGTCACCACAGTGGCAAGTAGACAAGGGTAAAATAGGAAAATAAAGAGTTGGTACACCGCTTGTACAGTGTACGCTGATCTATACCTAACTCGACGGCAAGGGACAAGATCAATAAATGCCCGCCCCTGCCGCCTAAACAAAGCTAAAGGGACCGCTGCGCACCACCGCTTGCCACGATGGTAAGCCCGCCGGCGCCGCTATCGCTGCTCCCTCGCCGGCTGCACAGCCCTTCGACACGCTGCGGCGGAGTAGCCCCACGGCGACACGCTGGCGGATGAGCTGGAGCGGAGATGAAGAGAGGTTATTCGTCGCGCAAGCATCTTGCCGCTGCTGAACTCTTTATCGCGCCGGGAGCTGGTCGCCACCAGCCTTCCCGCAAGCTCCTCTTGCCGGGTCTTGTTTCCTTCGTGCCTCGAGTATCTTCCCGCAAGCTCCTCTTGCCGGGTCTTGAGTATTTTGTTCTGAATGGCTCCAAAGGAGCCATTGAGGACCTTGGCGGTCACCAGCCGCCCCGCCACGGGTGCTGCAACCGCCCATGCACGAAGTTCAGATACTAGGGTAGCCCTACTCTAGTATTACCGGTCAGAGCCCCGGCTTGGGCCACACACGCGCCGAAGCTCATGGGCCAGCCCAAAACAAAGGCACGGGCACGCACGGCCTAGATTGCGCAGCTTATTTGCCTCGACCCACCACGCCCCCACGAACGGCAGGCTTCGGACGTGGCGCCGTGGGGAGATCGTGGGGCTTTTAATGGGAAGCGGAACGCCGCCCCTCTCCCTCCTTATAAGCAGGGGAAACAGGGCAGGACGCCCACTTGCCATTGCTGTCACATCAAAACCACCGCCGCCCCCCTTCTTCCCAACCAAGAGAGCGACGCCCGCCCCCCATTGCCACCGACGCCACCAACGCCGCCGGATTCTCCACCACCTCCGCCATGGTTCAAAGCCGACAAGGGCAAAGGTGAAGTTATCGAGGCGCAGCGCTCACGGCGCTGCGGAAGGAGCGGCCTCTTCGACCTCGCCGACGCCAAGGAGCTGCGAGAGCTGTATTACTCTTCGTCGACGGAGACGCTGGCGCACTCCAAGACGAGGGTGATCTCCGCCGCCACATCCGAGAAGGTTTCCGCTGGTACCCTTTCTTCGCTTTTCTCCATCAGGGCTCGCCCGCCTTTTTCCGATTTCTTTTGCGACGCCATGAACACATATGGCCTCCGCCCTTGATTTCACCCCCAACGCTGTCCCGACAATGGCAGTTTTCACACACTCTGCAAGAACTTTGTCGGAGTCCACCCAAATGTAGCACTTTTCCGCCACTACTTCATGCCCCGTGTTGAGAGGAGAGCCGCTGTCGGAGGGATTGCATGGATCTCCGTGATCGGCAAGAAGGAAGCATATCTTGACGGAGAGCTGCAGCAAGTGGGAGGAGGAGAGCCGATTGGTGTTGGATCATAGAGGAGGACCCGCAGCCTTTCACTGCCTCGCGCTAAACTCCCATAGTGCGCGGCAACGATTGGAGCAACTTGGCGCCGAGGATGCCAAGTTGAAGATTGCCGTGACTCGGATCTTGCGCCTCGTGCATGCCGGGCTTACCGAGGAGCTGTTGGCGCTGATTTCTTCGCCACCGATTGCGGCCTTGCGTGGAGAGGAGGAGGCCTGCTTGGGAATTCCAAACGCGCGGACATCATGAGGTTGCGCCTGGCCTCAACCGGAACTTTACTGCCTTGGAGTTGATGCCATGTCACAGAGCTGTTCAAGCTCGATGCGATCACCCCGAGTGGTTCATGTTGCCGAGGGAGTTGTGCTTTGTGCAACAACTGCCGCTGACCGCATCCGCCGATGATGCCGCCAGCGATTCCCATGGAATTGTTCCAACTTGGCAGAGCCCGCCGACGACATCGCAGCAGCAGTTCTTCGACAACTTGGAAGAAGTGTCGATCCGTGCCGACGAGCAGAAGTGGCTCACCCGCGAAACCACCGAGCAAGAGATGGCGCGCATCACCACAAGGTTGGAGGAGGCGGCAGAAGCTGCTGCCGCCGGCGTGTTTGGGTTCATCGTCGAGGAGGCAGAGGCAGCCGAGGCGGCAAGCCTTGCCGACGAGAGGAGTTCGCCGCGAGGAGGAGCAGGCCGAGCCCGACGCTGAGCCGAACGAGACCTGCCGGGGCGCCTCCGCTGTCAAGTAGCTTGCCGCTGGAGGAGCCCGCGCCCCGCTTAAGAAGACGCCTCGCAAGACCGAGAAGTGGCGGGCGGCAACGGGCAACAACCGCCTCGCCGCCGACGCGCCCACATGCTGCAAGCATCTGCTGGGCGCCCTCATGCCGCCACAAGAACGGAGCGGGCCTTCGAGCCACGGCCCCGCACCCGCCAAGCGTCCGAGGGAGCCTACCTCCACTCGCCGCACCGAGCGGAATTTGACTTCTCCACTCTCAGCCCGAGGAAGAAGAGGAAGAGTAAGATCTTGTCGCTGCTACTTGTAATTCTTCAATTTATGCTTTATCTTGTATCCGACTTGTTTCATTCTCGAGCTCTTTCCTTTTCAGACGCTGCCTGAGGGTGTCAAGAGGGCCAAGACTCGTGGTTGTCGCCGAAGACGATTCCCTGTGGCGTGGAGGCGGTTCGAGACCCCGCTGCCGGATCCGCAACCTTCAGAGCAGCCCCAAAGACAGTCCCCAGCTGTAAGTATTTGGTCTATTTCTTACGTTTAGGTGTGCATGGGTGCTCCTTTTTCACTGGTATCTGACTTGTTGAATTGTGCAGGAGCAGAGCAGCCTCATCAGGAGGCCCCGAGGTCACTCCCAAGTTCTGCCTCGCTTCAACTACGCCACCAAGGGAGAACTCTCCGCCAAGGGAGCGCCTCCCGCAAGGGAGGCCTCTCCGCAAGGGGAGCTCTCGTCAAGGGGCAGCGCCGACGACCTCCAAGCTGGTGGAGACCGCGGCTACAGATCCCATTGCGTAATCTTCTTACTTGAAAATTTCCCTTGGGTTCTTTTTCTTCGTTTCTTCTTTTGAACATCTCGCTTGATTGTTCTTTCTTTTCTCGATCGCCGATCCATCTCGCCGGAGAGCCGATGGAGACCGAGGTTGCCGGCGAGGAGGACGCTACAGGCAACAATGACGACGCCGCCAACAAGGAGGAGGAGGTCGGCCGATGGGTCCGTCTGGCGAGGAGGTCAGCCGAGGTTGCCGGGCGCAAAGGCTGGGAGGGGTCTCGTGATCGCATCGACGGCCCCGAGGCCGCAGGAGCGCCAGCGCCACGCCGACCGCCGATCCCTCCGCCACCGATGCAGCACCAGTTCAAGGGCCCCACCGGCGCCTATCTCAAGGCCGGGCGATGGTGTCTTCATCAAGCTTCCATGGGCGCCGAGCCTGTGGCGCCGGCCGAGGAGAGACCTTCGACGGAGTTGCTCGCCTCGCTGGGCTGTCACTAGTGAACGTGCCAAGCAGCAAAGGCGAGTGGCGAACCGAGGAGGAGCAGCGCCGAGAAGCTGCTGTCGCTTCTACCGCGCCTCGACAAGCCAAGCCGGAGTCGCGGGAAGCACTTGTCGCGAGGGCGGAGCCGACATGGAGAAACGCGCAAGAGCTCCGACGCGCCAACAAGGAAACTCTCCGGACATAGCGTAAGCGCTGAGCAACTCTCCGAAGAGCGCACGGCCTTCATCTTGAGAAGGTCGAGGTCGAGGAGCAGCAAAGGCTCGCCAGCGAGAAGCTCTTCACAGAAGAAGGGAGCTGCGCAGCCGAAGATCAACCTCGACAGCTATGAGGAAGATCTTGCGCCGAGCAATCAATTGGCGGGCACTCAAGGAGGCAAAGGACGCCGCCATGCTGCCGAGGCCGCCAAGAAGGAATTGAGACGAGGGTGGCGAGCCGAGGCCACCTCCGTAAGAGCGGCGAGGAGGTAACCGGCTGAAGCGCGAAGCCGAGAAGGACGCCTACACTCTTGGTGAGTTGCAGGTCGTTTTTACCGAGAAGATCAAAGAGCTTGACGCCGCCAAAGACTCCAAGGCAGATCTCGAGCTGAAATCACCACCTTGACGGAGACATCGGACGGCGCCAAGGAGCGAGAAGCGGCCTGCTGGAGAAGATCAAGGCCAACGAGAGCTGCATGGCGAATGTCGTGACCGCCCGTAATACCTCGTAGACAGCGTGATGCACTTGACGGAGGGTCTTGTGGATATCGCTGCCGCCATCCACAATGAGCTGATGGAGCTCGGGATGGTGGACCTCGGTATTTCACCGACGAGCGCCTTTCAACCCAGCGCCAAGCTCAGCTCGTTTCTTCAAAGGCGCAGGACGGGTCTCCAGCTGCTCGGAGGAGATCCCAAAGCAGCTGGCCGACGAAGTCGCGCCAAATCGCGCCGGGCTCTCTGTAAGGTGCCGATGAAGGTGGCCTTCCGCAATCCAAAGCGCCAACTTTGCCAACGCCCTCAAGTCCCTTCCTCCAACCGCCGACGCTGAAGCGCTTAAGGCCCTTGTCGCACTCCATCGTGGACAGGGTGAGCGGAGTCAAGAGGGTTGATGGCGCACCGCGGGACTAGGCCGCTCAAGTTTACCTTTTCCTTGTCGCCGCAGATCATGTTTAGGACAATTTATTAGATCTGCGACAAGTCATTTTGTAATATACTCTATCTTAGGCAACGATTGCAATGTTATTTCCTTTACTTGATTCCTTCCTTGTATGTTTGTGCCCCACGCTTAGGGGAACTTGTCGGTGCGAGCACCTTGTCATGAAAGCGCCGAGTGCGGAATGTCAAGAGCTCATCGGGCGATGCCGCCGACAAGCAACCTTGTCGCAACTAGTTGCAGCGCACTTGTTGTTGAGCGGACTCAAACAAAGTAAGGGTGCGACTAGTTACGAGTTGGTTCCTCCACGCATAGGTTTTCCATACAAAGTACTATCGTTCGAGGAAGATAACTTAAAAATTTAAAAACTGATAGCTCAAACTTTGGCAACTTAGCTTTTCTGTCGTTTGCTTCCCGGCAAGGCGATACTTCCTCGATCGACACTTGGTGGCTCACACCATTATCTTCTCCTTCCCCGCTAATTTGTATGGATGAACCTTCCTTTCTTATGAGAAGAAAGAAGAGAAAATAAAGTTATGGAGCCTAGTGGCTCGTTATCGCCATCGGTGTGGATGCTGCACAAAATGTCGATAATACATGCAAAATAATGATGAAAGCATGAAATTGACAAGTTGTGCAACACATAAGCTTTATCGATGCACGGGTTCATACTCGCTTTGTACAAAGGATTACATGCAACAGCTGCAAGACTTGTATAGTAGTGGTTGCCGAACGGTTCCTGAACCGCTACTCTATGGGTAAAACTTACGAAGATGTTCTATATTCCAGGAGTTGCTCACCGGAATGCCATCTTCGGTCTCAAGGCGGACAACGCCAGGCCTAGTGACTCGTTTCACCCGATAAGGGCCTTCCCACTTCGGCGTCAACTTGTTGGAATTCTTGGCGGACTGAACGCGGCGGAGAACAAGGTCGCCTTCCTCGAAGCTTCTGACATTAACTTTGCGGCTATGGTAGCGGCACAAAGCTTGCTGGTAACGAGCAGCTCATACAGCAGCCTGAAGACGATCCTCCTCGAGGAGCAGCGCGTCATCTTGTCGCAGCTACTCTTGCTCAAGCTCATCATAAGCGAGTACTCGAGGTGATCCGTATGCGAGTTCCGTGGGGAGAACTGCCATCGCTTCCATAAACTAGAGCGAAGGTGTCTCGCCGTGGCTCGACGGCGTCAGCCCGATCGACCAAAGAACCACCGCAGCCTCAATCCAGCTTCTCCCGCACTTGTGCAGCCTGTCAAAAGTTCTGGTCTTGAGTCCTCGCAGCACTTTAGCATTTGCCCTTTTCGCTTGACCGCTGCTCCTTGATGAGCAATGTATAAAATGCACCTTGGCGCCAAGATCTTGGACGATCGCATGAAGGTGCGACTCAGAATTGAGTGCCGTTGTCGGTGATGATCCGTTAGGAATCCCAAACGACAAACAATTGACTCAAGAACTTGATCGCGACCGTGTTGTCACCTTCCTCAATGCTTCCACTTCCGCCACTTTGTGAACTTGTCGATTGCGACGCATAAGTACTCAAAGCCCCGACAGCTCGGGAAAGGGGCCGAGGATGTCGAGCCCCGCATCAAAAATGGCCGTGATAAAGGGATCGCCTGGAGAGCTTGAGCTGGCCGGTGTATCTGCTTTTGAATGGAACTGCACGCTTCACACTTGGTTACTTGTGCAGTTGCATCCCGAGGGCTTCGCCGAAGAAACCTTGCCGAAAAGCTTTGCCGGCAAGTGCCCTTGCGCCAATGTGGTGACCACATATGCCTCCGTATCTCTCGCCAACAACTTCGCCCATCTTCCCGCAAATACACTTCAATTTCACACCGTTGAGTCTTCTTCGCAGTGATGTTGTCAACAAACTGGTACATACTTGACTGCCGGCTACTCTTTCCGCTTCTTCTTGCTCTTCGAAGTTCTCCGTCTCAAGAAATGGACGATCTGCTGCGCCCATGTTGGAGCTATGGCTCGACAACAAGGACTAAAGGCACATCTCGCCGCAAGGGAACATCAGCTTCACGGCAAGAACCCGCGGTTCTCGCCGAGTTTGATGATCCTCGCAAGCCGCCGGAGCAAAACTTGTCGGGAGCGCCTGCTTCAACGAAACAAACCCTAGGGCTTGTCGGAGTAGACTGCTCCTCAGCGATATCTGCGTTGATTTTGGGGACCTTCTTGGCGGCGGCTTGTGGAGCTCGCCGAAAGTAGTCACCGAAACCAACTTTCTCTTCTTGCTCGTCCAGCTTGATGGTGTTACGCTATTGAGTCAGCTTGAGCACAAAAATTCCTGGTTCCACAGTAACTTGAGTGCAACACACTTTGACAAAGCCATCAGCAATATCATTCTGAGCTCTTGGAACATGTTCCATTTGCAGGCCTTCAAAGTGCTCTTCTAGCTTTCTCACTTCATCAACATAGGCTTCCATCAATAGACTCTAATAATCTTTGTTTACTTGATGGACGACAAGCTGCGAGTCACCCCTGATAATAAGCTTCCTGATCCCAAGGTCCACCGCATCTCGAGACCGCAAGCAAACCTTCATACTGCAAGATTATTTGTTGCCTGCTCCTTGGGAAAGTGCATTTGGACTATGTACTTGAGGTGCTCTCCGTGGTGCGATAAGAAGCACGCCGGCACCGGCGCTTTGCAACGAGAAGGCACCATCAAAGTACATCAGCCACTCTTTACTTGCTTCCTTGACGGGATGCTCGCTCTCGAATTTCTTCATCTTGCGTCAAGGCCCATTCTGCTATAAACTCGCCAATGTTTCGCTTTTGGATAGTTGAAGTGCTTTCAAACTTGAGGCCAAAGCTTGATAGCCCAAAGGCCCACTGACAATCCTGCCTGCTGCTTCGGATTTTGCAATATCCTTTTCAGCGGAAAGCGAGTGACAACTGTTATCTCATGTGCTTGGAAGTAATGGCGCAGCTTTTCGAGGCCATGAGGAGGCCGAAAAGAAACTTCGCACACCAGAGTACCTTGACCTAGCCCCTCGCAGAAGGGAACTCGACAAAGTAGACCGGCGCTGCACCATCCTTTTCTCGCATCCTCTCGCAATCCTGCGCAGATCCGCCCTTGTCGGGACCAGAGCTTGACGGCGAAGCCCCCGCTTGTCGCTGGATGCATCTGCCTCGTTGCCGGCTCCTCATCTGCCTCCCTTTCCGCTATTAACGCAGCACTAACCACTTGATTGGTTGCCGCTATGTATAGCAGCAACTTCTCTTGTGGCCTAGGTGCGACAAGTATTGGAGTGGAGGACAGCACCTCTTCAAGTCTCGCAACGCAGCCTCCGCTTCGAGTCCATTTCATTGACCTGCCTTTTCAAAATTTTGAAAATGGCAGTATGCTGCTCAATGACCTAGAGATAAACCTCCCGAGAGCAGCCACGCAACCGCAAGTCTTCTTACATCCTTTACGCACTTTGGTGCTTCAATCTGCTCAATGGCTTTGATCTTGTCGGGTTGGCTTCAATTCCCTCCGAGACGTAAGAACCCGAGAAGCTTGCCGAAGGAACTCCAAACACGCACTTCGGGTTGAGCTTGAGATTGATCTTGCAGATTTGCAAAAGTCTCATCCAAATCTTGAACCAGAGTTGCTTTGTCCTTGCTCTTGACCACTATATCATCCATGTAGGCTTCTACATTTCTGTGCATTTGGGGCTCAAAAGCATCATGGACCACTCTTGCAACGTTGAACCAGCATTCTTCAAACCGAAAGGCATCCGTGATAAAACAAAGACGCGCACATGGTGTAATGAATGCGGTTTTCTTCATCCTCTTCTGCCATGAAGATCCGATGATATCTCGAATATGCATCAAGAAATGAAAGCAAATCACATCCAGCCGTGGAGTCAATAATCTGTCGATACGTGGCAAGGGAAATGGGTCTTTGGGACAAGCTTTATTAACATCCGTGAAGTCAATACAAAGTCTCCATTTCCCATTCGCTTTGCGTATAACTACCGGATTGGCCAACCACGGGATGGAGCACCTCCGACAAGGCCTGCTACTTCCAACTTCTTGATCTCTTCTGCAATGAACTCTTGGCGCTCCACTGCTTGCTTCCTGACTTTTTGCTTGACTGGTCGCGCATGAGGACAGACAGCTAAGTGGTGCTCAATTACTTTCCTGGGAACGCCGGGGATGTCGGACGGTTGCCATGCAAACACATAGACATTCGCCCGCAGGAAAGCAACGAGCTCGCCTTCCTATTTATGGTCAAGCGTGGCACTGATGGTGAAGGTACCACCAGTGCCGTCCTCCTTGGCGGGCACCTTCTTGGTCTTCGGCGGAGCTGTCATCATTTTCTTGCACTTGCCGGTGGAGCTCGATGGTGCGTCCTCGACGGTAGCGCAGCACTCCGAAGAGGTGCGCTTGCCGGAGTGGGCATCAGAGCTCTTGCCAGACTTGGTCTTCTTCTTCCCCCCGGGAGCTTCAGCGGCAAGTGTTTTGTTGTCTGTCGCAGCTGCTGCATCCCGGTAAATCTTGTCGGCGCAGATAAGCGCATCCTTCTTGTCGCCATGGACAGAAATGACGCTTATCGGGCCGGGCATCTTGAGCAGATTGTAGGCGTAATGAGAGGCTTCCATGAACTTGGCGAGTGCTGGACGGCCAAGTATCCCATTGTAGGGCAATGGGAAATCAGCAACGTCGAATGTGACCCTCTCAGTCCTGAAGTTTAGCTCACTGCCAAATGTTACCGGCAATGTGATCTTCCCTTTCGGCTTGCTCCTTCCTGGGTTGATTCCTTGGAAAGTGCCGCTTTTCGAGCTCATTGTCGTGGATTTGAAGCTTCTGGAGCACTGCAGAGGAGATCAGTTTCAGGCCGGCCCCGCCGTCAACCAACATCTTAGTGACCTTGAGGTTGCGATTAGTTGGTGAGACCAACATCGGCAAGCACCCGACCGCAGTTATGCGATCAGGGTGGTCCTCAATATCAAAAATGATGGGCGTGCTGGACCACTTCAGAGGTCTACGTGACTCCACGGATGGTTCTGCTGCATTGACCTCCCGCACCCATTGCTTGAGTTGGCGGTGTGAGGTATGCGAGAAGCACCACCGCCAACGCAGAACCTCTCGCTGCTTCTGAAACTCCTGCTCATCAGCTTCATCGCCTTCCATGTCTTCATTGTCATCATCCTCTTCATCCTTGTCGCGCCGCTGGAAGGTCTGTCTCCTTGCCGCTGCTGGCCTTGCCGCTGCCCCTCCCCGCCGGTCGCTTGCTAGCCGCCACAGCACCTTCCTGGGTTTTCTCCTTGTCTCGCCGCTCGACTCAGCCTTCGCTGTTCAACAAGCTGCTCAACTTTCTTGCAACTCTAGAGATCATGGCCCTTGGTGCGGTGAATCTTACAGTACTGTTTGTTGGAGCTGTCCGGCTTGTCGGCGGCCGCCACAGCTTGGCGGTCGGTGTCAGCTGCAACCTCCTTGCCGGATCCACTAGCTTTGGCCTTCTTGGCGCCACCTCCGTTGCCGGACTGCTCGACAACTAGTACCTCCTTGCTTTTCTTCTTCCTGTTGTTCCGCCGCTCTTCTTTGTCGGGCGGTCTCCTCACCGCCGATCCTGCTCCAACGCTCTCTCCGGGAGTCTTCTTCCTTCTTCGGCACGCACACTTGTCGGCCAAGGCATACAGCTCATCGACGTCCTTGACTTTGCACATCGCCATCTCCTCCTCATCTCGCGGGTTCCGCTGCTCGATGAAACGCGCTGATCACCGCAGCAGGTGGACATCTGGGATGTTGTAGTACACGACCAATCTCTGGATAAACTTGGCGCAGGACTCTCCTTCCTTCGGGCGAAGCAAGTGAAGGTCACTTCTTGGCCATGAGGTTTGTGGTCACCTGTAGGCGCCGACGAACCGATGGCATGATCTGCCCAAAAGATATGGAACTGTCCGGCAAGTTCATGAGCCAAGACCGACATTTGGCTTGAGTACCGCGGAAGTAGTTGGCGAGGATCTTGTCGCCTCGCCCCCGCAGCCTGCACCGCAATGGTGTAGATGCCGAGGAACTCCGATGGTGTGTCCTGCCATCATACTTCTCCGCACATCCGGCTTGAAGTTTTTCTTGTCGGGCCACCGGACTTGCCGCAGCTCACGAGTGAACGCAGGGAAACCTATCACAGACGGCAAGTCGCCAGTTCTCTCGGCGCATGCATGTCAACAAAGAGGCCCGCCAAGCGCTGGTCGGACCGACGCCAAGCGCTTCTTCGGGCGCCGATGCGAGTTCGAAGGCCTTCTTGTTGCCGCCTTAAGAACTTGGCGCTGATCACAGCGAAGCTCGTGGATCCGACGACGCGTGGAGTCATTGTCGAGGTGGATCCGAGGAGCTGGTGATCTTAGGAAACGCGCCTAATATGCGACCCTATCCAAAAGGAACTCGATGGTCCCACCAAGGATAGACCCAGATATTGGAAACGCTTTTGCAAGGTGGATATAATTACATCAACATTACATAATAGTGGGGATACAACATAAAGGCACAAAAGCCACAAGAATACATCAACATCATATATAAGATCAACATCCGACTACGGATGAAACATAAATGTAAACTCAAACGACATCCACCCTCGCTAGCCCAAAGGCCGACCGAACCTATCCCCGATCAAGAAGAAGAAGAAGAACTCCAACACAAGCAAACATCGCCTCACGCCATGATCATCGCAAACCTGTACCTGCAATCGGTGGTGTAGTAATCAGAGCCACGAGGACTCAAAGAATCCCATTACCATGGGTATCAAGACTAGCAAAGCTTAATGGGAAAGGAAGGGGTAAAGTGGTGAGGTTGCAGCAGCGACTAAGCATATATGGTGGCTAACATAATGCAAATGAGAGCGAGAAGAGAAACAAAGGAACGGTCGTCAACTAGTAATGATCAAGAAGTGATCCTGAACTCCTACTTACGCCGACATAACCCATAAACCGTGTTCTCCTCTCGATCAACCCCAAAAGAGACACTCACGGTTACACACACGGTTGGTGTATTTTAATTAAGATCAACTTCGGTTTTCTACAACCGACATTAACAAATTCCCATCTGCCACATAACCGCGGGCACGGCTTTCGAAAGTTTATACCCTGCAGGGTGTCCCAACTTAGCCCATGATAAGCTCTCGCGATCAACGGCGAATAGACCTTCTCCCGGAAGCCCGATCAGTCTCGGAATCCCGCCACAAGACATTTCACAGCAATAAAACAAGACCAGAAGACCGCCTGCATACCGACAATCCCGATAGGAGCTGCACATATCTCGCTCTCGTGGCAACACCGGATGAGACAGCTACGAGTAAAACCAACCTCAAGTTGCCCTAAGGTGGCCCCAGCAGGGTTTCTGGTTCGGGCCAGACTTAGAGAAGCACCGTCCGGGGGCTAATAAAGATGACCTCGGGTTGGCCGACCCAAGGGAAAGGTAGGTGGTGGTGAGGCAAATGGTAAAACCAAGGTTGGGCCTTGCCGAAAAATCTTATTCAAAGCGAACCGTCAAGGGGTCCCATAAATCACCCGACCGCGTTAGGGACGCAAAACCGGGAACATAACACCGATATGACGGAAACTAGGCGGCAAGAGTGGAACAAAACACCTGCATAAGGCCGAGCCTTCCACCCTTTACCAAGTATATAGATGCATTAATTAAATAAGATATATTGTGATATCCCAACAAAAAACATGTTCCAACAAGGAACAACATCTCCATGTTCCAACAAGGAACAAAACTTCATCTTCACCGCAACTAACAACGCTATAAGAGGGGCTGAGCAAAGCGGTAACATAGCCAAACAACGGTTTGCTAGGAAGGGTGCAAAAGGTTAGAGGCTGACATGGCAATTTGGGATGGCTTGATAAACAGGTAATAGGTAGCGCAGCATAGCGAAAGAACGAAGCAACTAGCATAGCAATGATAGTAGTGAGATCCAGGGTAGCGGTCATCTTGCCTGAAATCCCGCAAGGAAGAAGAACGAGTCCACGAAGAAGATGAACGAGTCCATGAAGAAGATGAACGGATGAAGCCGAACCAAGCGTAGACGAACGAATCCTCACGATCGCAACGAAACAGGAACTAACAAGAAGAAGCACACGACATAGTAAACACACCACACAAGAACATGACCAGATGCACAACATACATGATGCATGACAAGGCTACATGAAGCTACTCATGGCAAGAGATGATCCAAACAAGAGCAACACATCAAAGCAAGTTTAAATGAGGCCGGAAACAACATATAACAATTCCGGTAAGTCCTCATATGCAAATTTCGAAATTGGTCCAGATCTGAATAACTCTATGTTCAAGTTGTTAAACAGCAAGTTAAGATGCACCACGATGATCTACACGAAATTCTAGTCAAGTTACATATAAAGTTCATTTAAGTCGGAGCTACGGCTTAGAAGATATGAGTAAAACAAGTTAAACATGGCATTGATGCAAAATGCATACAAACATCAAGCAAACACCTCAAAACAAGGATGCAACATGATAATATGAAGCTACATGCAAAATCAAGCAAGTTGCATATAGAGCACAATCAAAACGGAGCAACGGTTCAACACATACACCCAATACTAGATATGACAACAATCTGTCCAAAACAGCAACTAGGCATATTGCAAGCATGAAAACAACATGCTACAGCACCACAATATGAAAAGAAAAGGAATGGGCATGATGTACAGGTAAAGCATTACAAAACATGAGAACTGAGCTACCTCCAGAAATGACTAGAACATGCTCAAAAACACATGGCAAGATTGCAACTAATAACAGTTTTAGGCATTAGCAGAAATAACATCAGGTTGCAATGTTTAGAGCTATGAAACAACATGTTACAGGAACTTTACATGGCAAACAAAGGCATGGTATGAATCTACTCAAAGCATAGAACAAAAGTCCTTTAGTGACCATAAGCCAAAAAGGATCAGAAAATATAGTAACACCCATGTCAATATTGAAAGTTTCATAATAGATTCAGCAACATGGCATGTCAAAACTGATAACAAGTAGGCATGTTTACAAGCTCAATGCACTCACTACAGAGCCTTAAATGATAAACTAAGCATACATACATCAAGAAGACATGGCATAGAAGACATACATGGAAAGAACAATAACATAGCATGCAAGGATCAACCACAACAACCTTGGCAAAATTGAATAACATGTAAACAATCTGCCAGGAAACATTTGATAGCAAAAGTAGAGCTCGATTGACTCAATCTAGACTACTCCATAATTTCAAACAAAGGCATTGATGGATAGAGCAAGACATGTTTTACAAAACATCCTTACTGAAGTATCTCAAAATATGCATGGATCTCTCGGTAGCATCAAGTAAACATGGCATCAAAATAACAGCAAACAGGGCTGAAATCAGCAACAACAAGACACCTAGTTTGCATGCTTGTGCTAGTCACCACTTAGATCACAAAAATACATAGCAAGCACCACTGGAAAGAAGACATGGCATATAACAAAACTCATGTAGGGCTCAAGTCCATAGGATGCACACATCAATCATGGCAAAATGACAAAGTGCAAGTTCTGATAAAAATCAGAAACTAACATCACATAGCAGACTTGCAACAGCATTTCGGGCATCAAGATAAGCTCAAATGAAAATGATGCAATGAGATGAAATGATCTACTCTTCGAGACGAACATTTTGACATATTACACGCGCAAACGGAGCTACATATGCAAAGATACGATGCAATGAAAATGGCACGAAATATCACATATTAGAGGACTTAGACGAAAATTAGAGGGGGGAAAGTCAACCGCACGGGTTTCGAGGAACGCCGATCTTCGCCGAGGTGCCACCGAGAGGAGGGAGAAGGCCGGGCGAAGCTCGGTCGCTGGATCCGCCGCTCCTCGACCGGATCTCGCCGGAGGAGGCCGGCGCGGCGGCGGCCGAGTGAGGCGGGCGGCGGCGAAGCGGGTTTTGGGCGGCGCTGCGCGCGCGTGGCGGCTTGCTGCCGGCCGGGCCGGAGGAGCGGGCGGGCGGCGCCAGTCGGGCGGCCGGGCGTAGAGCGCTGGAGGCCGGCGGGTCGCTGGGCAGGGCTGCCGGGCGAACGGGCGGCGCTGGCGGAGGTGGCCGCCGCGAGAGGCGGCGGGTCGGGCGGCGAAGTCGGCGCGGGAGGCGCGCGGCGGCGCGAGCCGGCGAGCGGGCGGCGGCTGGCTCGGGCGGGTTGCCGCCGGGTTCGGCGGGCCCGCGCTGGTGGCGGGCGGAGGCGGACGCAGGCGCGGGCGACGTGGCGACGTGCGGTTGGTGGAGGCGCGGCAGGGTGACGTGGCGGCCGCGATTGGCTGGAGCGACGTGGCGGTGGACGCGTCCGGCGCGGAGGCGGACATGTCCGGCGGCGGGGAGGAGTTTGGCTAGGGTTTGATCTGCGCGAAAAAAATCGGGGGGATGCACATATTTATAGATAGAGGGAGCTAGGAGAGTCCAAATGAGGTGCGGTTTTCGGCCACGCGATCGTGATCGAACGACCGAGAGCATGGAGGGGAGTTTGGTGGGTTTTGGGCCACTTAGAAAGGGGAGTTGGGCTGCAACAAAAGAGAGCTTTGCGGTTACCCGGTTAACCGTTGGAGTACCAAACGACCTCCAAATGGCACGAAACTTGACAAAGCGGTTCACTGTGCTATACCAAGGCCGCTTGACAAACCTCGGGGCATTCCGAGAACGTTTAACACCCGCACACGAAAAGAGGTAAAAGAGGGCGCCGAGAGGCATAGGAGTGCCGGATTGCAAAACGGACAACGGGGAAAATGCTCGGATGCATGAGACGAACACGTATGCAAAATGAAATGCACATGATGACATGATAAAAATGCAAATGATGCCATGGCAAAGTGCAACACGCAAGCAAATGACATGGCAATGACGGCGAATAACTGAAGGACACTCGCGATCGAATCCGGGCGTTATAACACCCTCCACTAACAAGAGATCTCGCCCCAGATCTTAGGACCGAGACGGAAGAGAAAAAGGATGAGGTGAAACAAGAACTCAAAGAAGAAACAAGGAATCGGGAGCACTCGAGAAAAAGAGAGGAACGACGAGAATGCCGAGAATCGAAAGCTCACGGAATCAGATAGACTATGAAACCACACGTTCTAACCGTATTGGTTAGAATGAGAAAAGAAACGAATAAGACTGAAAGGATTTAGGCAGCACACCGGTTGAACATGGAAAGAATAGAACATGAACTTCACAAGATGGGATGGCACTTGACGACATAAGCAACGCAAAGCCTCCGGAAAGAATTGAAAGAATTTGAATGAAAAAAACTTAGAAGGAAGGATTGAACGGAGTTGTTGAGAAAATCAACAACGAAAGAATAAGTTTGATGTGGACTTATGGATAACATCTCAAAATTATGAGGTGATAACCAACCACAAACGGAAATGATTGGATAGCTGAGGAGAACGAAGAAATGCAAAACTCCACTTCAAAAGAATACGAAGAATTAATTGCACTTCGAGATGCGAGAAGAAAAGATACTTGAACTCCACCAACAAAATCTTGATGAACTCTTGAAGAGTGAATTAAATCATGAAGAACCACCGTGAAGAACTCCGGTAACAAAAGGATGGCGAGATAAAATGAAGGATGAAAGAATAAGATGAGCCTACGATGAATTAGATGGATGATTCCGACGAAATGACGGAGGAAATTTGAACTCCGGAAAAGAAAAGATGGGAAACACTTGGAACTGAAATTTATTCATTACGAACAAACTCCAAGGAAAAGATTAATCCTCGATGAAATAAGAATAAGATTTATTGTATGCTTATCCTTCATCAAATTAAATTGATGACAAGCAATGGATTTGGCATGCAACTTATTCTTCTTGAAAAAGGATTGAGAAGGGATAGCACAGAACTTGAGAAGGTCTTCATGAACCACCGGTAGGTTGAAAAGAACGAATGGATTAATATGATAATCAAAGAAAAAGAATCTGAAAGAACCACCGTTAGAATTCGGAATGACTGACAAAAGAGAATGAATCACCAGGAAGAATTAGAAAAACCAATAGGCTAGAGGGGATTTAGATGCAAAAGAACAA